>CAOKZL010001388.1:100000-357005 GCA_948472985.1 Iguana delicatissima
TCCATGGCTGAACAGGGATTTCCACCCTGACCTTCAGAGTTACAGTTCCATGCTCAAACCACTATGCCATACTGGCTCTTTTTCCTAATTTTACCAGCATATTTGGAGCAGAAGGAAGGTGTGTCACTTTGCTCAGGTCTGAAAGTTCAGTAAATAAGAAATCCTGGCCAGTCGGACCGAAAATCTGCCAGGAAATCAAATCTACCTTCTGTCTACTGCTCCCTTTAACAGTAAAATGGCTTATCTCTTCTACCCAAGTGAAGACAACCAGTTGGTGTTTGCTTGGAGATCATCTCCTGCATCTTCTTAGATCATTCCTGACATCCCATGCCAACCAAATGGGCATTGCTGAAGCACATACGGCAATGACTGGACCAGGAGGAATGTGCTGGCAGCTGAAAAGAAACCAGTTAAGCACAATTATGGAAGAAAAAAACACCCACAAGTTGGAGTGCAGATGCCCGAGGAGGAGTACATTCCACGGATAAAGGCCTACGCCTATTGGCCAACACCTTGAGTTTTCATTAAAGGTTGTGCTGTGAGTAAATTCATTCTGTTTGTTTCTATGCACCCACCATCAACTTCTTTTATACAGGGTGTATGTGTATTATCTCATGTAATTTGGGGAGAGGAGGGGGGCATCTTCTTCGGTAGATGGAAGAAAGAACTTAGACCTTTTCCACACTACACTGTTATAGTGCTATTATTCCACTTTCAACCTCCTATGGAATCTTGGGGTTTGTAGTTTAGGGAGGGGCATTTAGAATTCTGAGCTAGAGAGCTCTTTGGCCTTAAGTAACTACAAACCCCAGAATTCCACAGGACGTTGAAGGTGGAATGATAGCACTGTAACAGTGTAGGGCGGAAATGGCCTGAGGAGACGTGGATGAACCTTTGCTGCCATGCTGTCTCAAGTTCATATCTCAGCCACAGTAATTCAGTTTTCCATCTGCAGAAATGATGCAGTACTTATGCACTGCTGTGGCATTTCCCACACCTCTCTGCATCTTGATGAGTGCCTGCTGTTTTGACATGCCTTTGCACCGAATAACCTGGGCTAACCAGTAGCACAGCTTTCGGCACCGAGACATTGGCACTCGCGCCTCCTCGCTAGTAAAGAAAACATCCACACATGGGTTTGAAGACACACGGCCAAAGGGAAGACAGTCACGTGCCTACGATTTCCCTCAATTCTTGCTCTCTTCAGAGCTGCGGTATTGACTCAATTGCCCAATCTCACGATACCTCTTGCTCAGTCAACATCCCTTGATCAAACTCCCTCTGACTTCCCGCGCTTCTGTTGCAACAGGAGTCTACAGCAAACCCGATCATCTTTTCAGACTCCCCAGCTTCCCAAAATGCGCTTCTTGTCTCACTAGAAAACTGCAGACTCAGGAGATAACAAAGCTCTGGGTCTTCCAGCCAGCTGGCCAACGGGGCTTTCTAGAGAACCATGGAGCTCAACTATACCTTTTTTGTGATCCTTTTAGAAATACTCATCCTTCCCCTTGCTCTGCTGTTAGCTTGGGCCATTTATTGTGACCTCTCCACATCAGAGATTCCTCCTGGAATTGATCAGCCTATGAAACTTCGTGTCCTTCACTGGCTCCTCATTCTCTCTTCTGCTCTGGTAAGTTACTTAAGTCTGTCCCCTATTCTCCCTCTCCCAATGTGGTATGGTGGGTGTTTTCATTTTATGGCATACCAGGGCTCTACATAGCGCAAAACCACTTGTTTCCAACTTCTTACCAGGAGTTTCTGAAAGAAGTACCATGAAGAACCCAGCTGTACTTTTATGGGGAAGGTGCAATCATAGTTTGGCTCAGAACTTTTGGGTTGTCTTCTGGGACTACTTTTGCAGGCCGGGGAATTTTGGGAGTTGTAGTCCACGAAAGTAATCTTCCAAAGCTCTGGTCTTGTCAGGTCAGCTTTTCCCTCCCTGCCATGCAAGACAATGTCATACGATGCCATGCAATGCCATGCAGTGTTTTTAATGTTTGCTACTATATAATGCCCTGTAATTCATATACTTTGTATGATGTTACTTGGTTCTTGATGCCTTGCAATACTTGCATTGTTTTGCTTTGAACTGCGAGGGGATGATGGGAATGGCTGGGGAAAGGTGATGGGAAGGAGAGATATGGCTGGGCTGGGAATCCAGGTACAGACTGGCAATCGACTCTCCAAGGTTAAATTTTTGGCAAGAGCCAGGAGAATGAGGGGAAACAAGCTTAGGTAATAGCATGGTTAAGCTGGGCTGACAAATAGAATCATTATGCAGGCAAAATTTGAAAAGTACTGCTTTTTCTTCAGTTCCTTCAGTTCTGGCAACTTTTGCAATATGTATTGTTGTTTTCTCTTTTGATTTAAAAAAAAAACTGGAAAAAAATAACTCTGAGCTCTTTTCTCTGAACCGGGGACTAGCCAGTACACGGCAGGTCTGGATGTTGGTGGGGATGGGAAATCTATTTGGTTTGCTCAAAAGAATGTACAGTTTAATATTTCACCTTGGTTGAGAGAAAGAACAAGGTGCACAATGCTAGTGTTAGCTTAGTTGTCTAAATGATTGCTTAGGTAAATAGCCAAGTCAAAGAATGTGTGTAGGAGAGATCTAGACTATTACTCCGCTGCAGGGAACTTTACCCCTTTGTCCTCTGTTGTTGTTTTTGCCCAAATCCCTTGTTATTTGCAGTGGAAGGAAGGATTCCATTAGTATCAATAGGGCAAGGAATCCTGCAAGTATCTTAAACTATGTGTTGGTTCCCCTCTAGAAGCTACTGGACATGTTAGACCAATGTGGGATGTCGCTATTCAGTCCAAGGTTGTAGAAGCAAGGTTGCACATGAAGCATCATTGCTTACGGATGAGCATTGTACATGGCTCCATGTTGCAAACGCAATGGGGCTGCATAAGCACAATGCGCATTGAGTGTGCATGTCTGGTTGTGCAATATCAATATTCACTAAATGAGCAATGTTGGAGAACCTCAGCATAAATCAGTGAACATACAGTTATGCCCCTTTTCCATGAGGTGGCATCTCAGCCAGGGAAGTTTTCTCTGAGGGTCACTTTCAGGTACAAACCTGAAATGGAACTGTTGCCCCAGTGCCATCCCCATTTGGGTCCCAGTCCAGATAGCAGGAACCCAGTCCAAGTCAGATGCCTCTGAAAACAAACAAACCACTCACACCATTGCTAATCTGTTGAATGGCATCACCTGGACGTTGCTCTCCATTCATCCTTCTCCAGCTTTATTTTTGCAGCAGCAAAGAACTAGATGTCTTTGGGAGTCTCACACACGATGCCCAGAGGGATGACCTTATCGATATTTCTCAGGATGTACCATACAAAGAACCAGTAGGAGCCTCCCCTGTTTTGTCTGTTCTTCTCTGTTAATAACTTTTGACAACACTGTGATGTTGTTTGGTCACAGCCATCCAAGGTTTCCATCTGTAAAAGGTTGAAGAGCGTGCCTCTCCCACCATTTTAGGACTGCTTTCCCATGTTCAGGTCACAAACACACACACACTGGCACACACAAAAATATATGGTGTGGTTTCCTTTCCCCCGTACAATCCCCTCATCCTACACCTGGGTGTGCAGCTTTCAGAAACACAGTTTCCTTGGTCTTTCAAAGAAACTGTCTCAAGCAAAACTCAGCCTTGAAAGACGGTACTGGTAGCCACATCTAAGGGCACCCCGAAGCAAAACAGATGTTCCAAAGTGAGCCAAAAAAATGGGCTATGGTGGGGGGATGGATATCCAACTGAAACCAACAGCCTCATCCCTTTCAAAAGAGAATCTTCTAACAGCTTCCAAGGTACTTTGCAGTCACTTTGCAAATTTGCCTGATAGGGTCACTTTTCTTCTTCTATGTGGCAGCCTCCATTTGGTAGCTCTTCCATGTGGAAGCTAGACCAACACCATCCACACTGAAGCCACTCTAATCTCGACTTTTAATTGAGGATGGGCCAAAAATACAGCTTTTTTTTTTCACAGTGTAAAATAGCACAGATCCTATTAGATAATTTTCCAGTGGTGGAATATCCAGGCTTAAAGTGGATGTTAGGTTACAGATTTGAGCCAACTCAACAAACATTATTCAGTGTCAGCTGATGCAACTTTAATCCATCCAGGTCCTTTCTGTGTGGCAGGAATTTCTGCTCAAGCAAATGCAGCACACATGTTCAATTTTCTTATGTCGACATAAGTAATGGGTGGACCAGGACGAAATGGTGGTTTGGACTGGAAGGGACAGATTCAAAGCACGCTGGTTTGTTTTAAGTCATTTCTAGGTGTTTGCCCTCTACCAGCTGTAATGAACAGGAAGATGACTCAGATAATAGAATCACTGAATCATAGCAATGGAAGAAATCACAAGAGCCATCTAGCCCAACATCCTGCCATTCAGGAATGCACAACCAAAGCACTCGCAAAAGATGGCCATCCATAGAGT
The DNA here is from genome assembly GCA_948472985.1 of Iguana delicatissima. NCBI lineage: Eukaryota > Metazoa > Chordata > Lepidosauria > Squamata > Iguanidae > Iguana > Iguana delicatissima. The sequence goes on from CAOKZL010001388.1 coordinate 104,457, forward strand.
CATGGAATCATAGAGTTGGAAGAGTCCCCAGGGGCCATCCAGTCCAACCCCCTTCTGCCATGCAGGAACCAACATCAAAGCACTCCCGACAGATGGCCATCCAGCCTCTGCTTCAAAACCTCCAAAGAAGAAGACTCCACCACACTCCTTTGAGGCAGTATATTCCACTGCCAGATAGCTCTGGCCATCAGGAAGTTCTTCCTGAGATTCAGATGGAATCTCCTCTCCTGCAGCTTGAAGCCATTGTTCCTTGTCCTAGTCTCTGGAGCAGCAGAAAACAGGCTTGCTCCATCCTCCATATGACATCCCTTCAAATATTTAAACATGGCCATCATGTCCCCTTCTCTTCCGCAGACTAAACATACTCAGCTCCATAAGCTGCACCTTGTAGAGCTTCATGGCTTCCAGACCCTTCGCCATTTTGGTCGCCCTCCTCTGGACAAGCTCCAGCTTGTCCATATCCTTCTTGAATTGAGGTGCCCAGAACTGGACACAGGATTCCAAATGAGGTCTATCCAAACTTCCCTTAAACTCCTGTCTAGTAACAGACAATCCACCAGCTGTCTGTTCATTCCTATTATCCTCCATAAATAATTTGACCATTTACTGGCCATTCTCTTTAGAATTCTTCCCCAGTTTTGACGTCTCTATTTCTCCAGGCTAAACCCAGCCATCTTTTCCAACCACCCTTGAAATGAATTGGATTCCAGACCTTTACTGGCCTGGAACTGGAACCACCAAAGAATGTGTAGTTTGTAGCAAGTATCCTTTCCTTCAGTTCTTTTTATTGCTTTACTAGTACACTGATGCACTTGTAATGTTGTTGTTAACTGCCATCGAACCAACTATGCCCTAGGTCTACCCTCCAAATTATTCTATCCTCAACTGATCTACTCAAGTCTTGCAGATTCAGGGCCACGGCTTCCTTGCTTGAGTCTTTCCATCTCTAATGAGGTCTTCCTCTTTTCCTACTGCCTCCCACATTCCCAAACATTATTATCTTTCCCAGTAAGTCAGGTCTTCTCATGATATGGCCAATGTATAACAGCGTCAGTCTAGCCATCTTGGCTTCTAGGAAGAGTTCAGGCTTGATTTACTCTAAGATGCATTTATTTGTCCTTTAAGCAGTCCAGGGTATCCATCGAACTCTTCCCCAGCATCATATTCCAAAGGAGTTGATTTTCCTTCTATCAGCTTTCTTCACTGTCTAGCTTTTACAACTATACATAGAACTTGGAAATGCGATGGCATAGAAATTAGTATTCAATGTATATCTTTGCACTTCAGGATCTTGTTTAGTCACTCATAGACTTCTGTAAAATTCTCCATCGGAAAGTCTTGATGCAGCCATAAGTGGAATTATGCCAAGGCCAGAATCCCTTTGTTGTCTTATGCATGTACAAGTTTCCGGATAGATATTTTGGCTGATGCAGAATGGGAGTATTCACTTTGAGGTTGTGGTAGCCGAGTTGTCCACATCGTGCCATTCAGCACAATTAATTGGTCGCCCCACCTCTGGCAATTTAGACTGCCTCCAACACTGGCATAAGATCTCAGTTTAAGTTGAACTTACCCCTCATGTTTTATCCATGGGGAAGTAGGGTGGGTCCCTAGGGAACTGAAAGGCGTGGGCAAACTTTGCATAGATCTAAAACTGGGAAAATAGAAACACAGCAACAGAACAAGGCCAGGCAATTCAGAGCTGGAGATTTCCAGATAGTAATTTGGCTCAAAGAAAGTTCAGAAGCATCCGTACTTTACATGGGTGTATCTAGATGCAGGTTCCAACAGGCCAACTGGGGGCTGTTCGGTATGCTCGATATAGGTGCATGGCTGTACATGAAGCCATTGGTGTTACAGTCAGACTTTCTTCATTGTTTACAAGCCTGTTGGCAATATGTGGTATAGACAGAGAGAGCTACACTGTTTTCAAAGGCCTGTGATGTAAAACAGATCATAATGGCAAATGCCACATGAGATTCATCCCCATGTCTTGGGATCAAGAGTCTGTTTCTCACACTATTTGCTGGACCCCATTGAGAGATGATCCAGAGCTCACTCAACAATACAGAACAGAGTTCATGACAGGCTGAGTAGGAAGCCAGGTTAGTTTTTCTTATGAATTAAACGATCAAAGCGTTCCTGACAGATGACCATCCAGCATCTGTTTAAAAATCTCCAATGAAGAAGACTCCACGACGTATCCAGGCAGCAGCATATTCCACTGTCATGCTTGATATCAGGAAGATCTTCCTAATGTTTGGGTGGAATCTTTTTTACTGAAGTATGAAGCCATTGCTCCAGGTCCTAGTCTCTAGAGCAGCAGAAAACAGGCTTGCTCCATCCTCCATATGGCATCCCTTCAAATACTTAAACCTAGCTATCATGTTGCTTCTTAACCTTCTCTTCTCCAGGGTAAACCTTCTCTTCTCCAGCCCACTCCCCCCAGGGCTTCATGGTTTCCAGGCCTTCTTCCATTTTGGTTGCCCTTCTCTGGATATGTTCCAGCTTGTCAACATCCTTCTTGAATTGTGGTGCCCAGAACTGGACACAGTATCCTAGGTGTGGTCTGACCAAAGCAGAATAGAGTGGTACCGTCACTTCCCTTGACTTGGAGACTATACTCCTATTGATCATCTGGTGAGTTTCCAGAGCTGAAGAGGGATTCAGACTCTAGTTTCTTGGACTCCTAGTTCAGCATTCAAATCACACTAGCTTTCTAAGCATGATGTAGGATCTTGAATCGCCACTGTTGGTCTAAATGGCCTGGTGGAGCAGTGTTGATGACAGATATATCTAGCATGCAAAAAGAAATCTTCTCATAATATTTCCGTTTCTTCTCTCAATATCTTCCCCCAACCCTTTCTTTGCATATTAACAGGGAAAGATTCTGGAGAACCTTTGCCTCTGCTCTGAGATACACTTCATCCGCTTCACCCAAGAAGGGAAAAAAATGGGCGAGGATCCCAAGCTCAACATTAAGGACCTCACTTTTGAAGACATCCCTGTGAGAGTCTACCAGCCCAGAGGAACTACCGGGAGGTCAAAGAGGAGAGGGGTCATCTTTTTTCACGGGGGAGGCTGGATGTTTGGAAGCATCAGTAAGTCATCATGAAAAAAGAAATCAGCTGAATATTTTTTTTTTCATAAGGAGTTGACCATCTGTGATGCTCCAGGAGAAATGGAAAGAATATTCAGAAATACTCACAAAATGTTGGATGGATGGCTCCACATGTTTAGAAAAGATCTTTCTGGTCTTGTCTGGTGGAGAGCTATGAGGGTTTCTGTGGAGAGTTGGCCAACTTGAATCACAGAATCATAGAGTTGGAAGAGAGCCCCTGAGACCATCCAGTCCAACTCCCTGTAATGCAGGAACACCCATCAAAGCACTCCCGACAGATGGCCGTCCGGCCTCTGCTTAAAAACCTCCAAAGAAGGAGGAGACTCCACCACACTCCACAGAGGCAGCAGCAGATTCCACTGCCGGACAGCTCTGGCCATCAGGAAGTTCTTCCTGAGGTTCGGGTGGAATCTCCTTTCCTGCAGCTTGAATCCATTGCTCCTTGTCCTAGTCTCAGACAAGACTCTGAGAATTTGGTTGTTACTTACCTTGTTTCTTTTATGGGGGTACACATGGGATTAAAAATGGAAGGGGAAAAAAGACAAATGGAAACTCACCAGTCCTTACCACTGATATACCCAGCCCTTTTCCAGAAAGCTCCATCATCTCAAAATCCCATCTCAGAAACCAATAGGTTCACTTAGCCTTTCTGGTAATGTATGTTCTTCTAACATGACCGTGCATACTTTTTCAGATTCCTACGATCACGTTTGCCGGTACATTGCCAAAGAAAGTGATTCGGTGATTGTGTCTGTCGGGTGAGTAAACAGAGCCTAGGACTGGGCGTCCCAAACTGTGCTGAATTTAGTGAGCTTTCAGCAACCTATGGGATGTTCGGTGGTGTCCATCTATTCTTGGAAACATCAGTGTGGTACCCAACCCCTCCCACAGTACAAACCTGGCTTTTCTGAAATGCCTTGGTATCGAACATGCTTACTCTCAGTCCTGGAGATTTTCTGGTGGTTTTTGTTTCAAGCAGCACTCTTATGACCCCCTTGCCTGAAAAGAAGTTTAATGGGACTTACTTCTGAGTAGAAATGCATAAGATTACATGTTAGGCCTGCTAAGCCCACCTGCCTAGGTGAGTCAGGTATTATCTTTCATCTTACAGTCTTGATTGTGGGAACTTGCCAACCAGTTCCTGTGAACCTTGAACTTCCACCTCTGACCACTAGCAATGAAAGAGGATCGCTTGGGAGCAGCCAGGCCTTGCTGTCTCCACCCTTTTGTGTCTCCAAGGGCCAGATGTATAACAAGCTAAATGCAAAATAAGTAGGTGAAGAAAATCATGTGCTTGGAGGAACACCTCAGCGATCATCTTGATAAACATTTAATCTAATTTGAACCTTCGTGGAAAGCCCAGGAAATTGTTCAGCCTCTCTTTGCATGGCTCTACTTTGTCAACTCCGTATCCCCCAAAGTTCATTTTAACAGTGATGATGGGGTAGAGGTGCAAAGGTTTCGGACTACCACTCCCACCGTCCCTTACCACTGGCCATTCTGGGTGGACCTGATGGGATCTGTAGGACAAAACATCAGAAGGTCCAAAGGTTCCTCATGTAGTAATATCTGTATTTTGTTGTTGTGTGCTTCCAAGTCATTTCTGGTTTATGACAACCCTTAGGTGAACCAAGCATGGGCTTTTTGCAGCAGCATTTGTTCAGAAGGGGTTTGCCTCTGAGGCTGAGAGGGTGTGACTTGACCAAGGCCACCCAATGGGTTTGCATGGCTCATCAGGGATTCAAGCCAGCATATGATGATTACGACACTGGGAGACCAGGATGTGAATTCCTGCTCAGTCCTAGAAACCCACTGGGTGGCCTTAGGTAAGTCCCACTCTCTCGGCCTCAGAGGAAGGCAAAGCAAACCACCTCTGAACAAATTCTGCCAGGAAAAGCCCATGATGGGTTCCCCTTAGAAAAGACCTGAAGGCACACAACCACCACAAAGGGGTTTTGTCACAGGGTTTTCTTGGCGGGATTTGTTCAGAGTGGGGTTGCCTTTGCTTTGGGGTTGCTTTGAGGCTGAGAGGGTATAACATGCCCAAGGTCACTGAGCAGGTTTCCACAGTTGAGTAAGGATTCAAACCCAGAGTCATGGACCAACACTCAAATCACTATACCATGCTGGCTGCCATCCGTATGTTAGCTATTAACAAACTTTGATGTGATGCTGGACCAGTTTCAGCTCAAGCTTGGGCGTGGGTCACTGGATTAAACGATGGAAGCAAGATTCAAATGAGGACCCCCTGGCTTGGACTTTTAATCCCCCACAACCAAAGACCAGCTTTAGCAAAAACAAACAGCTGGTCCTCCGAGAAGGGCAGAGGGCCAACCAAGACAATAATCCCTCTTCCGTGCGGATTGAATGGCCGGCACGCTTGATGCCACAATTCATTTGGGAAGCCTCTTGGCCGGCCAGCCGCCAAGGAGTGTAGGAAACAACCACTGGGCGCTGTTCCAAGCCACAATGTTGCCGGAAGTCGAGAGTTAACGGGGCGGATAAGCAATTTTTATGCCACTGTTCACCCAGAGCAGGTAGAGAGACCTGACTTCTAGAGAACCAAGCCACAAACCAACAAGGTGAAAAAGTATACTTAGCTTGACTGGGAGGAATGCAGAGGATTCTACCTAGGTTTTGTGATCGGTCATTGCTATGTGGTTTTGCCCAGAATGCTTTATTACAAACGGGATACACAAGGGCCAAATCAGCCTCGCGGAAACGTATTTGGGATACTGGATTGCAAAAACACCAGAGCTGGACCAGAAGTATCCCAGTTCTGGGTAGTACAGAAGTATCTGATTTCACTTATCTTACTAACTTAACTAATCCCAAATTTAGACCCGCTTTCACTGCCGCACATTTTAATGTGCTTCCAACTGCTGCTTGGGAAGGCGAGTATAAAAAGATTCCTTATGAGAAGCGTATTTGCCCAAGTTCAAATGATTCAACAGAATCTTTTAACCATCTTCTACTGTATTGTCCATTTTACCAAGATGCTCGTTCTATTTTAATAGATCCAATTTTACAGGGAGATCAGAAAGATTTTATTCCTCTCTCCTGCTTGCGGATTCAGATTCGCAGAGAAGGTTTTGTGTCTTTTGCCATTATGACCCGAAGACAAATAATACAGGGACACATATAATTGAGCTATTATTTGCTTTACTCGATTTATAAAATCTTGCATATCTTGGATTTTGTCTTTGGACTTTCATTATAGATGTGATCCAGTTCGCGCACTGCGTCCAATGTGGCTGTGTGTGATGTGAATTTTACCAGTAACTGCAACTGCCTATGGGTATTTTTTGTTATTTTATAGTAACTTTTTATTCATTTGGTCAATGACTGTAGATAAATGATTGATTGATTGTGATCGGTCAGACCAACATTAACTGGAGAAGCACATCTCGGGTGCCTTGCCATACGTTTGATAATTCCTTGGGTGTACGCACACTATCCGTTTATAGCACTTAGATGCCACTTGGATGGTCGTGGCTCCATCCTAGGGAAGCCTTGGATTTGTAATTTTATGGGATGCTTAGAATTCTCTGCTACAGCAGCAATTCTCAAAGCTTTATCTACCAGGTGGACCTCCAGCTCCCAGAAACAGTGACCACCGCCCAAGCTGGCTGGGGCTTTTGATAGTCAAAGTTCAAAATACCTGGATGAACCCTGGATAGGAACCATTGTACTAGAGAACTCCGGTGGTGCTGTTCACTCAGTTTGTTCTGTTTTAGCAAACAGCCATTACATACAAATATAAAACAAGAGGGAGACATGAAACAAATTACAGTCAGCCCTTCACATTTGTGGGTTTCACTTTGGCAGATTTGATTATTCCCGGATTATTTGCTGTCCCCTCTGCTGTCTCCCTAGGCCATTTTTAATAGGGGCTGCAAGCCTCCTGAGACTGAGAAACTTCAAATGAGGCTTGTAAGTCCCTCTTAAAAACAGTGTGGGGCAGTAATGGAGGTGGCCATAAGCCCCACCAGCCCCCCACTTCTACCTTGGGAAGGAACCCTGGTTACTCAAAGGAATCCACGGTGGGTTGAATAGGGTTAGCACACTTTTTTGTGTGTTAAATGGGAGGGCCTAGAGTTATTCAGGTTTTTTTTTTCACTTTCACCGGGGTCCTGTGCCTCTAACTCTAGCAAATGGGGAAGGATGACTATAATTTACTACTAATAATTAACTTTCAGGCGATGGATCATTTTCTATATACCTCTTAAGCTTTATAGGACATATTTATAAAGCCTTAACAAGAACATCGGGTGGTCTAAAAGAGAGATATTTCACAGCATCAAACAGAAAATATACCTTTGCCAAAGAGGAGCTTCCCTTGAGAAATGTAGTTTCAAAGGAAGCGTGGGAGAGTACGTATCCTTCCTGAAACTAGAGATCCCAGAATTCCACAGGACAGAGGAGTGGTGTCAAGGAACTGTGGCTGGCATCTTGTTAGAGACACAGGCCATTTACACATGGTGTGCAGAAATCTACCTAGTCTCTGCAGCAAGGTTTTTCCCTCCTCGACATGACATCCCTTCAAATATTTAAACACAGCTATCCTGTCCTCTCTTAACCTTCTCTTTTGCAGACTAAACATCTCTAGCTTCCTCCGCCGCTCTTCATAGGGCTTCATGGTTTCCAGTCCTTTGACTATTTTGGTCACTCTCCCCTGGACGTGTTCCAGCTTCCCAATATCCTTCTTGGCTTGCAGTGCCCAGAACTGGACAGACTATGTTGCCTAGAGATGTGTATCGGCATGGTACCTTTGCTCCCTGCTGTAATGATCCATTTCTGGCAGCACTCTGGGTTTCAAAGCAAAGCTCTCGCGCTTTCCAGGTCCCTAGACAGACAGACAATCGAACAGCCTCCAATTGCAATGGTGCTACAGAGCATACCAAGCGCCAGCCTCTTGTGTAAGAGGTTTTGTTTTCTCCCTTGGCTCACTGCCTCTGTCTGACTGGTTGCAGCTGTTTCCCAGGAGCTCAGATCAAGTGTGATTTAGAGCAGAAATGGCTGTGAAATGTATTTCAATTGCTCTTTGATAATGGGTTGCAAGAATCTGCAAACTGGGATGGATAATATTGGGTGCAAGATATATAAAATGCTTCTCTCCTCCTTGCTGCTAGGCCTCGTCTCCATAGCAACTGGCCTATTCGAGACGGACATAGTTGACTGAGGCCCCAGACCTCTCCAGCTGAGAATTCTAAAGGCCGATAGATAGACAAATAGGTAGGTAGGTAGGTAGGTAGGTAGGTAGGTAGATAGATAGATAGGTAGATAGACAGACAGACAGACAGACAGACAGACAGACAGACACACTCACTGTGTGTGTGTGTGTATACACACACACACACACACACACATATCAATCAAAGTTTGTTTGTCTGTGTAAGGCACGCAAAGACTTCATACAATTGGCTGTGTCGGGTGAAGACTTCATATGATTGGCTGCCTAAGAAGATTGTATGGAATCCTGGGCTTCGCAATTTAGGAAGGAGACCTTTAGAATTCTCAACCAGAGAGCTCAGAGACCTCAGTCAACTGTGTCTGTCTTGAATAGGCTGGTTGCTATGGGAGCAAGGCCTAGCAGCAAGGAGGAGGGCAGTGAATTCCCCTCAGGAACCCAACCTCTGTATGTTAATAACTCTGACTCCAGATTGGATTGGGGAATATGGGGAAAAGTTACAGGTACTGGACAAGTCAGTTTGGGGAATTACAGACACAGGATCTCAAATTTTTCTAACAAGTATTACCTATGAGAAAATAAAATCCTGGGCGACACCGGGCATATATGCTAATATGTGTGTATAGATATAGATATAGATATGAGAAATCCAAACTGACAGATTCATCCATTATCCAGGCCCACAACTTTGTTTCTTAATTTTTAAAAGTCCTGGCCTTCAAAGAGACATCAGGCTCAAAGAGAAAATTCCACAACCTGGGTGCCACCACAGAAAAGTCTTTTTCCCAAGTCATTGTAGAACAGGTGACCTAGAGAACAAGTCCTGTGGGGCAAACTTAATAGGAAAGTTAATTTGTGGGGTTACTAATCGACTCCTCCCTTTTGATATTCCAGATACCACTTGGCACCCGAGCAGAAGTATCCGTCCCAGTACAAGGACTGCTTGACTGCCACCATGCATTTTATGAAGACTGCAGAAGACTATGGAGTAGATCCTGCCCAAATTGTCGTCAGCGGGGACAGTGTCGGAGGGAATATCGCTGCTTCTGTCTGTCAAGCTCTAGTGAGCCGATGTGATGTTACAAAGCCTTTTGCTCAGATTTTGATCTATCCTGGCCTACAGGCTGTAGACTTCAACCTGCCTTCCTACCAGCAAAACTGCTCTGTCCCCATCTTGTACCGGGAACACGTTATCGAGGCTGCCTTGAAATATCTCAATAAAGACTTGTCTGTGATGGAAAGCGTTATGCGAGGATGTCACGTCCCCAATGACATCAAGAGGAGGTTTGGGAAATGGATCAACTCGGAGAACATCCCAAACGAATTTAAAGTCAGAGGCTACAAACCGTACTCCACCTCTTCGTTCCTGGATGACGTCTACGAGGTGGTGAAGCAAGCCTTGGAGACAACCTTCTCCCCACTTATGGCAGAAGATGCCGTTGTTTCTCAGCTCCCCAAAACGTGCATCATAACCTGCGAGTATGACGTTTTGAGGGATGATGGCATCCTTTACAAGAAACGGCTGGAAGACAGCGGGGTCCCCGTCACGTGGTACCACATCGAAAATGGATTTCACGGGGTGATAAACCTGTTCGATGGATTATTGGCTTTTCCTTCTGGCAAAAAGGGAATGGACAGTATTATAACATTTCTCAAAAGCTTATGAGAATCTTTTGTACTTTAATTAAATGTGGTGTTTATATCTCCGGTTGCTCATCATTCAAAAACAGCAGTTTTATTTCCCTTAGAAGAAGAAAATAAGGGATGGTTGACTCAGTTTATTTCTAGACCGGTTCTTTCCCCTCCTAAGGTCATTCTGTCTTCTTTCCACATTAATCCACCATTATGTAAATGCAAAAGTGGACATTTAGATGCATATATTTAAACAAAATTAAATGCCAATATGTCATATTACCAAAAACAGGATTCTACGTGCCATTGTTTTTCTGACTTTTGGAATGTATTTTTAAAATTATTCTAATGAAAACAGACGAGAGCCCCAAGAAGTCCAAAGTGACCAAGAGCCCTGCCAAAGTTTTCAAGCCTAAAACGAATGCCAAGCCAAAGGCTTCTAAAACCAAACTCGCCCCCAAAAAGAAGTGAATCCTATACACCTATACAGGATCACCCTTTATCACATATATTACCAAATCTATTACCATAGAGATGTATGACTAAAGTCAGGATTCTACGTGCCATTGTATTTTCTGATTTTTTAAATGTATTTTTTATGTACGGTTGGGAAAGTTGGGCTGATAGAAAGAAAACCAACATATTTGAGAAGCTATGCAGAAAAAGTTCTACAAATACCATGGACTTCCAAAAAGTCATATCATAGAATCGTAGAATCATAGAGTTGGAAGAGACCCCAGGGGCCATCCAGTCCAACCCCTTGTAATGCAGGAACCCATGTCAAAGCATTCCTGACAGACGACCACCCAGCCTCTGCTTAAAAACCTCCAAAGAAGGTGACTCCACCACACTCCATGATGGCAGCAGATTCCACTGCCGGACAGCTCTGACCGTCAGGAAGTTCTTCCTGAGGTTCAAGAGGAATCTCCTTTCCTGCAGCTTGAATCCATGGCTCCTTGTCCTGGTCTCTGGAGCAGTAGAGAACAAGCCCACTCCCTCCTCGACATGAAAACCCTTCAAATATTTAAATGTGGCTATCACGTCCCCTCTTAATCTTCTCTTCTGCAGATTAAACATCCCCAGCCCCCTAAGACCCTCCTCATAGGGCTTCATGGCTTCCAGACCCTTCACCATTTTGGTCACCCTGCTCTGGACACACTCCAGCTTGTCGATACCCTTCTTGAATTGAGGTGCCCAGAACTGGACATAGAATTCCAGATGAGGTCTAACCAAAGCAGAATAGACGGGGACTATTACCTCCCTCGATCTAGACACCATACTCCTAGTGATGCAACCAAGAATCACATTGGCTTCCTTGGCTGCTACATCACACTGATGACTCATGTTCAGCTTGTGGTCCACCAAGACTCCTGGATCCCTTTCACACATACTGTTATCCAGCCACGCGTCCCCCATCCTCTATTTGTGCATTCTGCTTTTTCTGCCCAAGTGTAGGACCTTCCATTTCTCCCTGTTGAAACTCATTTTGTTAGCTTTGGCCCAGTTCTCCAACCGGTCAAGGTCATTTTGAATTTTGATCCCATCCTCTGGCGTATTAGCAACCCCTCCCAATTTGGTGTCATCTTCAAATTTGATCAGCATGCCCTCTACTCTTTCATCCAAGCCAGTGAGGAAGATGTCGAATAGCACTGGGCCCAGGACAGAACCCTGGGATGCTCTCCATATCAGTCCTAGAACGAATCAAGTTTGAACTCTCCCTAGGAGTCAAGCTTACTAAACTTAGATGATCGTACTTTGGACGTCTCTTGAGAATCGATGACTGATTAGAAAAGGCAACAATGCTGGATAAAGCGGGAGGCAGTAGGAATAGAAGAAGGCCACCATACAGCTGAATAGACTCAATCAAGTTTGCAAGAACTGAACAGGGAAGACATTTCCACACTGCACTGTTATAGTGCTATTATTCCACTTTCAACATCCTGTGGGATCCTGGGGTTTGCAGTTTAGGGAGGGGCATTTAGGATTCTCAGCCAGAGAGCTCTTGGGCCTCAGGAAACTACAAACCCCACAAATTTACCTGTTGAATATGCTTCTTGAAATTGATAGAATAAATACTGAAGGATCCTGCTTTATACACCGGCACGGATCGAATTTGCAAAACCATGGGAAAAACGAAGGGGTCCCCAAAACTGAGCAACGGCTTTTTAATTTCAAGGAAGTGAAAGCGGCAGATATCGTAATACAAAAGCTCAAAGGTCTAATGGATGACAAAATTAATAACGAATGGGCGCCCCTAAACAAATTTTTCCAAAAATAATACGTGGAGGCTAGTTGACACAGAAAATTTCTAGAAGCTTTTTAACAAGGAAATATCGCCTTAAAACACCACAAAAGGGTATTCATTCATTTCTTTTAAGTCTTTGAAACTAAAAAATGCTTTCTGTAACAAGAAACTATGGGGAAAAAAATAGATCGTCTTTAATATCATATTTAATTAACAGGAACAGACATTTAAGTGGTTTTTGGGGTTTTTTTGGAGGTACATATAGAATCCGAAATGTTTATCAACCTGTATCCTAGGTAGAAATGAAGGTGGTATAGAAGATGCTTGTAACTGATGTTTCACAAATGTAAAGAATAATGTAACCTTTTGTAAATAATATATTTTTATTTTGTTCCAAAGAGAACAATAATACAATTTTTTAAAAAAACAAAACGTAAACTACAAAGCCCAGAATTCCACAGGAGGTTGAAAGCGGAATGATAGCACTATAATAGTGCAGAGTGGGAATAGACAGGGTCTCTTGGCCTTCTCTCCTTCATAGGGTCAACATTTGTCCAGTGTTGTGGTTACCTGGAGGCCTAAATACCAAGTCCAGGGAGAGATTTTTAGGATAAAAGGGCAAGGAGAGTGACAGGAGCCCTAGGACTGGAATTGCAGAGCCAATCTGAACAGAGGTTCCATATATTTTTTAGTTGGTAGACACATGCATACAAAACCCCATGAAAAATGCAGAAATCACACACCCATTCTGTGCAGGGGAAGGGGGCCGTTGAAACAGAGCTGGAATAGAAGGAGTTTTGAGCTGGAAATCAGGCCAGCAAAAGCTTGATCAATCTCTAGTTGAGCAGCAGATTCCTGCCTGTTTAAATAACTTGGCCACCAACACAAAACACGTGTGTGGTAGTGGAGATTCCGCACAAAGTGGAGAAAACCAGCAACAAACCCAAAGTAGCTTCAAGGGCATAAGGACTTCATAGGTGATTTGATCTCCACCTGGGCAGCTACTCCCTTTTTGGAAACCTCTTGCAGGGAATGGCCAAGCAAGTTTATGAAGTGCTCGCTTGAGATCCCCATTTGCCAACAAGCCAACGTGGGTTTTCCCCAGCATGTGGGAGGAGATTAGAGCATACCTCTCGCATGTGCTGCTAACCTGGAGTTCCCCATCACGTGAGAAAACCAGGAAGTCAGATCAATGCAACCCAGGTGAGTCAGGAGCCAAGGGCAAAGACGGAGCCTCCTTCCCTCCAAGAAATGGGGTTTCTTTATGCATACCTGGTTTTAGTGTTGGCTGCCTTTGTTGCAGCTCTGATACTGTTGGTCGTGGGAAGTTTCTACTTCGATGCCTGCAACTCGGAGATCCCTCCTGGGGTGGAACACTCAGCAAAGCTCCGAATTCTTCATGCTATTTTGATTGGGTCTTTTGTCCTGGTGAGTAGATTCCAGAATTTATATGGAAGTAGGAAAGGCACAGTAGCAAGTAGCTAAGTGAAACCCAAAGAGTTTTGCCCCATGATTTTGTTTCACCTCTGCTTTAGCCAGGTTGTACCCTCAATACTTTTCCTTTAAATTGGGGGGGGGGACTGCTACCTGTTTAGAAGAACGACCACTGTAGGTATTTTTGAGATGACAGAGTAGACACTTGGATGTCAAGAAGGGCCAAAATGAAATTGGGATCTCATATACCCACATGCCGTAGATTCCATACCCTTTAACTGTCCCAATTGGGCAGGCACAGTCCTGATAAATCCTCCATCATCCCACCTTTTCAGGTGTTTCTAAAAATGTCCCAGTGCTCACTTTGCTTGCTGCAAACTTTCAAATGCAATAGGCATCTCATTTCTTCCTCTGTTTTAAACCTCCATGCCTGATAAATAGGACTGTGAGCTTCATAAGCCTGCGTATTGCATTTTGCGTCTTTTGGCTAGCCTCCTAAAATTATCACTGCAATATGTTTGTGCACGTGTGTATGTGGAGTTTGCTAGAAATATAGCTAATGTGTCCTTAGCGATTAGCTAGTAAAAACATGGATGTGATTTCTCCACCTCCACCCATATCTCAAAAGGGAAGGATTTTGGAGAATCTGCACATCACGACTCAGATCCAGTTTATACGGCTTGTGAAGAATGGACGGAAACTAGGAAGGGACCCCGCACTCTTCATCAGTGATGCAAAGTTTAAGCATGTTCCTGTCCGCATTTATCAGCCAAGAACACCCTCTTCTGGACAAAGGAGGGGTGTCCTTTTTCTTCATGGTGGCAGCTTTGTGTTCGGGAGCATCAGTAAGTTACATCAGATCTTAATCTCAAGCCCTTTGGCCACTCCCTAAACTACGTACCCCATGATTCCACAGGATGTTGAAAGTGGAAAAATAGCACTGTAACAGTCTAGTGTGGAAATGGCCTTTGCCGAAAGTAACTGCTTCATTTGCAGTTCTGGGAAGCCTCCTGCCACCTCCATTATCCCTCTTTCTTTCTCTCTGTTTCTTAATAACACAACTCTGAAAATGGTTGCATTTCAGGGTCCCATGAAAATATCTGCCGCCACATTGCCAAAGAAAGCGATTCGGTGGTCGTGTCTGTGGAGTAAGTTGTACCAAACGTCTTTCAAAATCTTGTGACCGCTCATTTTGGAGACCCGGGTAGTGGCTGAAACTTGGCATCCAGAGGAGGAAGGTTGTTCCCTTGCCGGTTGTGCAAGGCAGACTCAGACGCCCAATTCCTATGGCTCATCTCACCTTGCGGTCACCCACTGAATCAATGTGGCTTCCATTAGTGTTGACTAGGAATGGAAAGAATATTCACATAGTCTTATATCTTTCTTATATCTTTACCCTAGCACTTTACCCTGCTTTACACTACACTTTACCCAGCATTGCCCGGGGTTTTTATTCTCCTCTTAAGAACTCACAAAACTGTCTTCTCCAGTACGTGTAACTTTGCTCCATATTCCTCAATCCGATCTTTATTCAGAGTTATTTGCATACACAGTTTGGGTTCCTGAGGGAGTACACTGTCCTCCTCCCTGCTGCTAGGCATCATATTCACAGCAACCAGCCTATCCCAGTACCTGTAACTTATCCCCATGTTCCCCAATCCAATTTGTAGTTGTAGATGTTAACATACAGAAGTTGGGTTCCTGAGGGGAATACACTGTCCTCCTCCTTGATGCGAGGCATCGTCTCCATAGCAGCCAGCCTATCCCAATACCTGTAACTTTTCCCCATAGTCTCCAATCCAATCTGTAAATAATTTGAACCCCAAAACTCCCTTCTCCTCTGTCTGAGGCGAAAGTATTGGAAAGCATTTAGGGTTGTCTTCCCCCCGCCTTCCAAACACATGAGCCAGAGGTGAAGGAATGGAAGGGAAGGTCCAGAGGAGAATGGGATGAGAATCACAGGAGGGAAGATATTCACAATTTTTCCACTTTTGTTAGGGTTCTGTCCCCCAAAACCTCATGAATGTGGAGGAGCTACTGTATTGGCCTGAGGGACTTGCAACATGCTAAGATGAGAGACAATATAGGCGGGCAGGTTGACTATGTTTCTAACTGGCACTATTGGCTTGCCTTTGCTTTAGGTACCGCCTAGCTCCCGAGTACACACATCCGGCCCAGTTAAATGACAGTCTTGCTGCTGCCACCCACTTCCTCAAGACAGCCAAGGACTATGGGGTCGACCAGACCCGAGTTATCGTGGCTGGTGATAGTGCTGGTGGTTACCTGACGTCTATGGTTTGCCAGGCCTTAGCAGTTACATCAGGCCTCCCCAAGGTGCGAGCTCAGGTCCTTCTCTACCCTGGTTGCCAAGGTTTGGATTTCAACTTGCCTTCCTATCAGCAGAACCGAGCCGTCCCCCCTGTATTCCGGGAACAAGCTGCCTGTTACATTTTGCAGTTCTTGAAAGGAAACACTTCACACCTTCGAGAGGTCTTGGAAGGTTCACATGTTCCGACGAACTTAAGGTTGCGGTACCAAAAATGGATGAGCGCAGACAATATTCCTGAAGAGTTTAAGGCCAGAGGCTTCAGGCCTTTTGTTCCTATTGCCTGTGAGGATGACGTCTATGAGGATCTCAAGCAACTGAGTTCCCCAGAATGCTCAACCCTTCTGGCTGAAGATGCGGTCATTCGCCTTCTCCCCGAGACATTCATTTTAACCTGTGAATATGACGTCCTGAGGGACGATGGATTACTCTACAAGAAAAGATTGGAGGACAATGGCATCACAGTGACTTGGCACCATATTTCTCATGGATTCCATGGAATTTTATACTTCTTTGATCAAGGCTGGTTCCATTTCCCATCTGGGAGGAAAGGGATGGACGCAATCATCAACTTCATAAGAAGTTTATAACAAAGGAAGGCTTAAATTCTTCACCAGAGGCTGTGATGCATAACTTTACAACAAATGAGCTGCAATCCACAACCATGTTAGTGAATTACAGCAATGCACGGAGCAAAATGTTCTGTCATGCAACGGGAGCTATATCAGGTTGCAAGGCTTCCCTGCCACAGTTACTTATATGAGAGGAGGGGTTATGCAATGGAGGCACTCCTCTGCTGAATATTTATTCCTTGAAGTTGGCTATTATGTATATAAAGATTGCTATTTGCTACTGTATATCCCATACAACGCTGCTAAATGCTGCTATACTCTGGCCATTTCCACACCACACTGTTATAGTGCTACTGTTCCACTTCCAACATCCTGTGGAATTCTGGGATTTGTAGCTTACTGAGGCCCAAGAGCTCTCTGGTTGACGATTCTAAAAAGCCCCTCCGTAAACGGCAAACCCCAGGATTCCCCAGGATGTTGAAAGTGGAATAATGGCACTATAACAGCGTAGAGAGGAAATGGCCATAGTCTAATAGGTGGGGGCTATGTGGAAAAGCTGGGAAGTGAACGCAGGAAATAATTGGTGCAGGGATATTATGAGAATGGAGTGGCATGGAGATAACTGGGAAAGACTCAGAGACAGGTCAGCAATTGTTCAAGGTTAAGCCAGCCCGAGACAGACGCCAGCCTGGGGAAGGGAGAGAGGAGATGGGCAACAGTGTATTAACCAATAACAGCTTTGCACATGTGAATTCTCATTGCCAACATATAAAAGGTGCATAATGCCTGTACTAAGCAGTTCTGGTAACTTCTGCAGAAGCGTGCTTTTGTTACTCATGTTATTCCAATGAATAAACTACTGTGAGCTTCAGCATGAATTCTTGGATTGTGAATTATCCGGTATGTGACAGTCTCCTATTGAAAAGCAGCTCTCGGGGAGCGGGGAATGAATCATTGCACGGTCACTAGAGAATTCCAACCTCTGCAAGGACCAAAACTCTATGGCGTAAGTTCTTCTTACAACATCATAGCTCAGTAACAAACTGAGTATGTCTTTCTCTCTGCTGCAGTTGCAGCTGAGTTGCATTGCTTCTTGGCCATCTAGGTTATTCCCCCCTGCTTGTGAGTAGTCCTGTTAGTAATCCCATGGTTTGATAGCTGGTTGGGAACGTATGAAGTTTTGGGTGGTGCACAAGGAACTAGTGAACAGCTCCAAAAGAATGCATATGTGTATGTTATGTTTGCATATATCACCAACAGGATTCTAGTTTGTATCTCAGTAAACTCCACCGGCCATTGTGAGACTCCCATCATTCTGCTTCTGTCTGCTAGCGAGTGTTTAGTTAACTTCAGTGGAAGAATAGCATTTTCAGCAGGTTAGAATTCCTTGTTGCCTGGAGGGTTACCACGGGGATGGTCAACAACAGAGAACTTGAGACCAAGGAATGTCACAGGCCAAATGTCTTGCGCTGCATGCACACAGAGATGGGAGCCTTTTGAGCTTGAGCTTTGCCAGAGAATGTGAAAAGAGCCATGTTCACGACATGCAGGGACGTGCAAGAGTGGTACCTTCCCAGTTGGAGGATAGAGCCAAAGTATTCAACTAAAGTGCTTGTTGGAAACTGGCTGGAAGAAAGGAAAAAGGTAGGTTTGGGGAAGGAAAGAGGGGAAGCAGAAGCAGAGGGCTGGGGAGTGGAGAAAGGAAGTGTTTTGAAGAGGCGTGACAAGAAAGCATTGACCTAAAATATATAAATAAGCAAATGAAAGTGGCATACTGATTAAAATGGCCCCAGGGTCCTTCTCAGTTGCACTTTGAAGGTCTGATATTCCCATAAAACTCTCTATGGTTTAGGACCCGAGCACCATAAACCAGTGCTTGGGCACTTTTTTTGCATGCAGAAGATCTCAGGTTTAATCTCCAGATAGATCTGGGGAAGATCTCTGTCCAAAAACCCAGAAAGATACTAGTCTAGGCAGTCCAGGCTGGCAATACTAAACTGCGAGGACAAAAATCCTGGTCCATTACAAAGGGAGCTATAAGATTTCCAGATCTCAGAGTCTAGCCTTGAGACTATTTCTGTACTACACTGTTATAGTGCTATTATTCCACTTTCAACACTCTATAGAATTCTGGGATTTGCACTTTAGGTAGGGACATTCAGTATTCTCATCCAGAGAGCTCTTTGACCCCAGGAAACTACAAACCCCAGAATCCCACAGGAGGTTGAAAGTGGAATAATAGCACTATAACTGTTTAGTGTGGAAATGGCCTGAGCCCCAAGGTCTTCACCTTCTTATTTAATCCTGAATGCAAAGGGGAGAGATCTCAGGGTGACAACACTACCTTTAAAAGTGTGTGAGTGTGTATTCTCCCCTGTTAGACTTCTTTTTTAAAAAACTGAAGGGTATACTTTGACTAAACTTGACTGAGGCTTAAGGTATCATGCTTAAGGATATCATTTGGATCAATCCCTTATGATATAAGCAAAAGCCATCCCTTGGCCTCAGGTTTTGGCCCTGAATCGCAAAGCCTGGGGTGGTTTTGACCTGATAACCCTATTTCAGAATCATGGGGCTTTTCCACACTGCATAATTATCATGCTATGATCCCACTTTAACTCCCATGGCTGCCTTCTACGGAATCCTGGGCTTGTAGTCTCAGGAGGTACTGGAGCTCTCTGGCTGAGATTGCTAAATATCCCTCTCTAAAGGGCAAAAACCCTTGATAACACAGAACAGAACAACGACAGTTAAAGTGGAATCATAGTGCAATAGTTAAGTAGTGCAGAAAGACCCATAGAATCTTGCAGTTGGAAGAGACGGCGAGGGCCATCTAGTCCAACCATGAAGGAATACACCACTAAGCACTCCTGAAAGATGCCAAACCAACCTCTGTTGACCCCTTGTTATTTTCTCCACCATCTGTACGATGACATGTTCTGCAAAGGCTGGTGAGGACTTTATTGGCCCTAATACTCTTGACAGAGTTTGACTTCCAACAAATATTGGGGTGGGTTGAACTCTCCCAGCACTACTATGTTGACATGATATATCTCCATTGTTTCCCAATGAGTGACTGCCATTTGCTTGAATCGCCCTAGTTCATAAAAGATCATGGAGGACCTGGCAAAAGCACCTATGGCCAAGACTTTGTTCGATTTCCTACAGAGTTACCCGACCGAACGGTGATGAGGAGAATGATGAAGCAAATAGATGTAAGTTGTAGGATAAAGAGAGCGAAGGCAGTCATCACAAATGGGTAAAAGCACAATTTCTAATGCATAACACCTCTCCAGAAGAAAGAGTGAGAAGGGGTGGGAATAAGAACCCAAATTTATTTAACTCATTGCAAGCAAGATTTTCAGTGGAAATGGAACCTCCCTTATATTCCCTATCCTGTCAAAAAGAAAAAGAAAAAGAAAAACAGAAGTTTGAACTGCTCTTCCTAAAAGCATTTAGGGGCTCTTCCATATTACATAATTATAGTGTTATCATTGCACTTTAAGTGTTCTGACTCCAGGATTTGCTTTTCAGGGTGGAGGTTAGAATTCTCTGCCGGAGAGCTCTGGTGCGTCTCCAAACCACAAACCTTGAAATTCCATAGGAGGATGCCATGGAGCTTAAAGTGGAATCATAGAGCTATAATTGCATAGCGCACAGTTCCCAGGAGTCATATGCAGGCTAACTCCAGTCCCAAAAATTAGGCTTAGAAGTTTGCAAAAGCTTTATTCTGGAACAGCAAAGTAACACCAGCATATTCTGGCCATTGCCAGAATGAATCTATTTGACTCAACAGTGCCTCAGGAGCGGTAACATTACAAATTTGTGCATGGAAGGAATTCAATAGTGAATTAAAATGACTCTTTTGCTACCTACCAATGGCCTGACCTTGTACCTGCATTCGTTCTCTCTCTTATCAGACTCTATTAATATAACATTCCTTCACTCCAAACACATAGTTTTCTCATTCGTTTCCCATCATCTCCTTCCAGACCATATTTTCCAAGCATTACATGGCGCTAAACATCAAAATACTACACGGCATTGAAAGGTGTGGCAGGTTCTTTTTTTTTAAAGATACAGATATTTAAATATCAATGATCTATGGTAAAATGATTGAAAATTTATGATTTTAGTATGTAAGTATATATGGTATTCTTTAACGTAAAATGTGACTATAAATTAAATATGTCCATTAATGGAAGAAAAGATACAACAAGAGCAGGAACATTCAACAATCCAAATGGTGAGTTAAGGGAGTTTCTTATAAAGAAAGATAGCGTGATGGTATTACTCTAGGCATCTGACGAAGGAAGTCATAAGGACTAAACTTATCAAGATTCCGAACAAGAAGCTAATAATATATTATAATTATGGAAATGGTACTATATGGAATTCAGTTGTAAAAGTACATGTATATTTTTTTCTTTTAACTACGCTTTTTATTGTTTAATAAAAATAATGGTTTTTTTTTTAAAAAAAAGAAAGGTGTGGCAGGGAAAGCAAAGCTGACCTGACACCAGGTGTCTTGGAACTATAACTAAAGGAAAAAAAGAAAGAAGAAAAATGGGAAGCACTTGATATGAATGCAAGAAAAAAAGGGAGGTATGCCTCCTTTGGCTGGACATGCAATAATAATTTTTGAAAATAATAGTTAAAAAAAAATTGAGCATAGTTCTCTAGTTCATTGTCAATCCAGCAAATGGAATGAGATTCTCAGCTCAGAAATTTCTGTTCTGCTGGATAGCATATTGGCAGGTGTAGGCTTTTAGCAACACACACAAAAATGAAATGTACTACGATGTTTTATGTAGATATTGTGGTATAGTTAGGTGTTGTCCTTTCCATTTTTAACTTAGCCTATCTGTTTGTATTTGTTTTTATGCAGCCCCTGAAGAAGGCCATTGAGATATATGCATAACCTTTGGAAGTTTCTGGAGCTAAAACTCTCACACTAGTTACTGGATCAAAAGAACAATCCAGGAACTGTAACTCTTACTAATGAAAAGTAATTTTTTTCCAAGTTTTGGTCCTAGTACCAATCAGAACCACTGTAAAAACTTTCTGACTCAGTTACAGAACGGCCACTTCCAGTGGGAAAAAAACACTGGTGTTAAACGTATATATGTTACAATTTTAGGGTCTCCCAAGGAAATACATATTGACCCATCACGAAGAACCAAAACACCGTCATTTGGTGTCACAGTACGATGATCAGTACAATAGACATGGCTATAATTCTGTCCTGCCTCCTCTTCGCAAATGGGATAGACATAAAACAGCGTGGATTCCAGAGAAATCGGACTACCCACTTGTTGGTACGTAGTGATATAATAATAATAATAATAATAATAATAATAATAATAATAATAATAATAAAAATTATTTATATCCCGCCTCTCCCAGTGGATCGAGGCCGTACTACAACAGTATAAAAATACATTAAAAGTAATTAAAACATAGCCCATCCTCCCCACCCACCAACCCATCTAAACCCCCTAAAACACATTAACTATTAAAAACAAGAAGACAGTTGATTCTTAATTCTTCATTAAGTTTGTTCTCAAAGGAAGCAATGAGTCATTTTAGCAACTTTCTCCCTCCTGCAAGGACGTTTTCGAAAAACATGCAGTTTTCAAGATCTATTTGCAATTTGGGACTTCTTCTGCGCAAAATTTGGGTGTGGTTGATTCGCAAAGGAAACAGCATTTTCACTACAGAAAATAATATTTCTACACAGAAACGTAATTTTCTATGCAGAAAATACTGTTTCCTGCAGAAGCAAGGATGTTTTCTTTGCAAAACAACCATGTGCAAATGTTGCACAGAATATATTGGGTGACCTTGGGTGTGTCACACATTCTCAGCCCCAGAAAACTTCACGATGCATTCACATTAGGGTCGCCATAAGTTAGAAGTGGCTTAAAGGCACACAACAACAGCAACCCAAACTTTGAAGAATTTCATCAGTCCAGGAGTTTTTTCATCACGGTTTCTCAACACTCGAAAAACATGTTTTTGGATCATTTTCTAAAATTTTTAAAATATTCATTCCATCCCCGCCTGCCCCTGTATAAAAATGGTATAAAGCACTACCAAAAATAATACAGCAGACACAACTGCAATTTAAATTGCAAAATATGTACACTGAATGAAACCCAAGGGGTGGGGGACTAAATTCACACAATAGCAGATGACTGATTAAGACAGTAATTAGTTTTGGAAGATGTGCTATACTCTATCTTTTATTTATGTTTAACACTGCCTGTGGGAACACTCTTAATCTGTTTGCTGTTTATGTGACTCGACTAAAAAGTTGATTCATTCCAAAGTTTATTCCATTAGACACTTATTGGACACGCTTGGAAAGGAGATTCTACCAAGTTGTCTTTGTATTCTGCACAACTTCTCATTTGTTCTTAATGTTTGTATCTCGTATTTTTCTGCATGGATTTCTGAAGTCATAGGCCATTTCCGCACTACCCTGTTATAGTGCTGATATTCCACTTTCTTTGATCTTTGACTTTTGAAATCCTTTTCCATTGCAGAGCCTCCAACCAACTATGGGCTTTTTGAGCATCTGGTGAAAAAACGGACTCGCAAAGAGAATGGGGTAATGAACAGTGTCTACAGCATATCCTACAAAAAGCCTCCGGTTACATCTTACGCCGTCCGCCAGCGGCCAGTCACCACCCACATCCTGGAGGCCAGCCGAGAGCAGTGGCAGCCCAGAAGCGATGACCCGTATTTGTGAAAGAACTTCCGTATTTCTCTGTAATGCTGGATTAAACACTGCACAGTTTATCCGAGCAGAACCAATAAGTTCAGCCCCGTTTGTCTGGCTGCAAGTATTGGGTACAAGATGATTTACAAAGAAAGAAAGAAGCAAGTCCTGGAGAGAAGTGACTAGTGGGGCGCCACAGGGTTCTGTCCTGGGCCCAGTGCTATTCAACATCTTCATCAATGACTTGGATGAAGTTGTGGAAGGCAAGCTGATCAAATTTGCCGATGACACCAAATTGGGAGGGATTGCTAATACCCCAGAGGACAGGATCAGAATTCAAAATGACCTTAAGAGATTGAAGAGCTGGGCCAAAGCTAACAAAATGAATTTCAACTGAGAGGAATGTAAGGTCCTGCATTTAGACAGAAAAAATGGAATGCACAAATAGAGGAGGGGGGTCACGTGGCTGGATAACAGTACGTGTGAAAGGGATCTAGGAATCTTGGTGGACCACAACCTGAACATGAGTCAGCAGTGTGATGTGACAGCCAAGAAAGCCAATGTGATTCTTGGTTGCATCAATAGGAGTATGGTGTCTAGATCGGGGGAGGTCATGGTACCACTCTATTCTGCCTTGGTTAGACCTCATCTGGAATACTGTCTCCAGTTCTTGGCAAAAAGGATATTGACAAGCTGGAGCATGTCCAGAGGAGGGCGACCAAAGTAGTGAAGGTTCTGGAAGCCATGAAGCCCTATGAGGAGTGGCTCAGGCAGCTGGGAATGTTTAGTCTGGAGAAGAGAAGGTTAAGAGAGGACATGATAGCCGTGTTTAAATGTCATGTTGAGGAGAAAGAGGGCTTGTTTTCTGCTGCTCCAGAGACTAACACAATAGATTCAGAATTCAGGAGAGGAGATTCCACTTAAACCTCAAGAAGAACTTCCTGATGGCCAGAGCTGTTCAGCAGTGGAATCTGCTGCCTCAGAGTGTGGTGGAGTCTCCTTCTTTGGAGGTTTTTAAAAGAGTCTGGATGGCCATCTGTCGGGAATGCTTTCATGCATGGTCCTGCATTGCAGGGGGCTGGACTGGATGGTCCCTTCCAACTCTATGACTCTACGACTGTATGACTCTAAGTCTCCATTGGCTGGAGACAATGCTGGCTTATCAATCTGGAATACATGCTTCAGGTACCCTCAGTGGCTGGAAGCTCCATGTTGCCCATGGCATTACATGTAAACATGCATGCAAGCTTCTCGTACCATGATATTGCCAAGGGAGACATGTTCCTCAAGGGGTGGTCACACTGACCACCCACTCTGGCACCATTTCCCAAGTGTGGGTGAAAAGGTGGGTGGCATGTTTCCTTGACTTCACTTCTGCTTCACCCTGACCAGGTGAGCTTTATTGGACCACTAAGCTGTATCTGTTTGCCTGCTGAATATCTTGACACCCTGTTGCCTGACAACGGACAGCTGGTGCCTAAAACACTAAGGTTTTTGTTGGTCAGGTGAAACCTTGGTAGAAATTTCCTATGAAGTTCAAAGAATCACATCAAGATGTGTGAAATTTCTCACTGTGCCACAGTGTGAAATCCAGTATAGGCTGGAAGCATCCATACCAGTGGGCAGTACATCCATTCTGGATTTCAGCTCAAACCTTAAAAGAACAACTAAACTGAGTTCAGGACCTCAGACAGCTTCTTGGAAATTCAGATTATACACAGAGTGGATTCACTGCCCCGCCGATATGGATATGGAGGTGTCGTTGTGTGTATACATATATAATTCTTGCAATGCATTCATAAACTGATTGCTATGATTTCCATTCTGCTCACAGAGAAGGAGGAGGATGAGATTTAAATAGAATGAAAAGGGATGATAACTTAAGTGCATTGAACTGAAAATAAGCTATTCACCCAGCATGACCCAAGTAGGAAGTAATCTGTTGATATTTTATAATGAGTTTGGCTCATCTAAATGGGGGGAATCACACCAGAGCAATTAATTACACCATTGGGTTAACTGCAGCAGTAACAGCCTCGGATTCAGGGTAAATTGGATCCAACAAATTACTGGTCACACCTGTTTAGGTTGCAAATGAATGCTGTTTGCTTCACTGCAAAGTCAGTTAGAGGTCTTAGTTGCAGATTGGGACCAAGCTGGACTGTTTAAGTTACCGTGGTGTCCCACACAGATTTGAGCTAAGTCTCCCCCTTTGCATTGTTGCATTGTTCATGAAGGCAAATAGGTTCATATTCAAGAGCTGGTTTTCTGACGTCTCCACCCCTAAGTGCTATAATACGTTAGATGAATCCTACCAGATCAGAACAAAGGTCATCCTACTCCAGCATCCTCTCACCTCCCCTCTTGGACAATCCAGATTTTGAAAGAACCATTTACAAGGAGTGTACTCACCCCACCATGGCACCACTGAAAATGTATGTTTGTCTCCTCCTGGTCTAAATACGTCCCTTAAAAGTGAGTGGAGAGTTGGATAGATGGTCATGCAACAGGAAGCTGTACAGCTAAATCCTCTGTCTTCGGCCATTTCCACCCTACACAGTTACAGTGCTATTATTCCACTTCCAACCTCCTAAGGAATCCTGGGATTTATAGTTTAGGAAGGGGCCTTTAGAATTCTCAGCCAGAGAGCTCTTTGGCCTCAGGAAACTACAAACCCCAGAATTCCACAGCAGTCTGAAAGTGGAATAATAGCACCATAACAGTGGAGTGAGGAAATGGCCCTCATCTCCAACTGCCCTACTTTGGCAGTGACGGTCCTGCTTAACTCTATATTCTCCCACTTTCTCTGTTGCTTTTCAAATGTCTCAGTTCCTCTCCTGCTTTTGTTCTCTGTTGTCCTCTTAATGCAGTTGCTGCAAACTGTGTCCAAATTGCAAAAGTCCTTTGCACTCCATTAACTGAGCAAGAGGGAGAGGAAAGAAAAGGGCAATTTTTCTTTTCCTAAGCTCAGGACTTCAATCCCAGGTTTTGTGGGATTGAAATCATGGTTCTGTGTATTCCTCCTCATTAATCGTCCTTGCTGTCTTGTTCCCCGGCCGCACCCTTTGGACCACATGCAGAAGTGGCTCAGCCACACGTGTCCTGGTTACTGATGAGCTGCAGTGAACTTGGAAACAGAATGGATGCAAGGGGAAATAAGGTTGCAACACTCCCCCCTTGCTCTCAGTTCAGCATGCAAACAAACCTTTATACGCCCTTGGCTTCAACAGACCTTAATATACCCTTGGCTTTAACTTTACGTTTACAGGGAGCTGGCAGAAGCACATTAAAGCAGTGGAGAAGCATGGTGCCAACTTTCTTTGCTTTTGTTTTCTCAGAAAATGGGAACTCTGGGATTAAGCGTTGCTCCTGCCAACCACCTGGAAGGGAGGGTTCCAAAGGTGTTCTTGGGAGTCCTACCAGATTGGACCAAAGGCCATGAGGTCCAGCTTTCTTTTTCTTATAGTGCCAAACCCGTAGCCCCTAGGAAGCTAAGGAAAATTGCTTCTCCCCACTGTTGTTTCCCCCATCCAATGGTAGTCTGTGTAGGCAACATGATGACCTTTAGCATATCTGCACTACACAGTCCTACCAATTTCATACCACCTTAACTGCTGTGGCTCCATTCTATGGAATTCTGGGATTTGTAGCTTGATGAGGCTCTTAGAAATCTCTGTTGGTGAGCTCTGGTGTTATAGTTCCAGGGAGAGAGCACTAGAGCTTTGGAGCACAGAATGCAAAGTGCCCCAACAAACTGCAAATCCCAGCATTTTCTAGGGGCCTTTCTGCCCTATGCTATCATAGTGCTACCATTCCATTTTCAGCATCCTACGGAAACCAGGGATTTACAGTTCAGGGAGGGGCCTTTGGAATTCTCAGCCAGAGGACTCTTGGGCCTCAGGAAATGACAAGCGCCAGAATTCCACAGAATGTTGAAAGTGAAATAATAGCACTATAGCAGTGCAATGCGGAAAAGGCACTAGATCAAAAGTTCATACTTCGGAGATATCACGAGATGACGTGGCTCACTGGAAAAGATGATAATTTTGGATAAAGTGGAAAACAGCGGGAAAATAGGGAACTGAACTACGGGGGATTGATTTTGTCAAGGAAGCTGCTCCTGCCCTGAGTTTGCGGAATCTGAGTGGGGTAGCTGCTGACCAGCCATCTTAGAAGTCTCTTGTACCTAGGGTTGCTATAAATCAAAGTCAGCTTGACTGCAAGTAACAACAAAAGTTTCACAGAGGGACTGACTCAGTCAGTCTATCTGTGAGTTTGCAAGACCTAGGCAGAGCTGCTGACTTCTTCATGCTCTTCTTGTCATTGCTGGTGCTACTGTGGTTGTGTCCAAGTCAACACGGACCCACAGTGACCCTACCATGGGGTTGTCTTGGCAAGCTTTGCTCAAAGATTGCTACTGCTGTCTTCTGAGGCTCAAAGAGAGTCACTTGTCAGGATCAGCCACTGAGTTTCCATGAATTTGAACTCCGGTCTCCTCTGCTCCTCATCCAACATTGAAACTATGGTACCAAAATAGCTTCTCCAGTCACTCTGTGATAGATGACAACTCAGAGGTTGATGAGCAATGATTGTGCCAGAAACAGAACCAGTGATAGACCAAACTACCTTGCCAACACGTTCCACGTTCCAGCTTGTTGATATCCTTCTTGAATTGAAGTGCCCAGAACTGGACACAGGGGGCATCTGCATTGGTTAGACCTCATTTGGAATCCTGTGTCCAGTTCTGGGCACTTCAATTCAAGAAGGATATCAATAAGCTGGAACGTGTCCAGAGGAGGGTGACCAAAACGGTGGAAGTTCTGGAAGCCATGAAGCCCTGTGAGGAGTGGCTTAGGGAGCTGGGGATGCTTAGTTTGCAGAAGAGAAGGTTAAGAGGGGACATGATAGCCATGGTTAAATATCATGTCGAGGAGGGAGCGGGCTTGTTTTCCACTGCTCCAGAGACCAGGACAAGGAGCAATGGATTCAAGCTGCAGGAAAGGAGATTCCACCTGAACCTCAGGAAGACCATCAGAGCTGTCTAGCAGTGGAATCTGCTGCCTCCATGGAGTGTGGTGGAGTCTCTGTCTTTGGAGGTTTTTAAGCAGAGGCTGGATGGCCATCTGTCGGGAGTGCTTTGATGGGTGTTCCTGCATAGGAGGGGGTTGGACTGGATGGCCCCTGGGGTCTCTTCCAACTCTATGATTCTATGATTCCTCCTCTTGGGCAAGTACTATCGCGTTCCTTCCCTTGCTGGCAGAAAGGCACGGGCTGGGAGTTGAACTCTGACACACTCATAGGGTCACCATAAGTTGAAGTTGACTTGACATCAAAGAAGAAGGAAGTCATTTCATTTTCAAATCTGATTGGCACTCAACCACTTGGGTGTACTGTTGGAAGGAACAACCCGATGAAGGTCTCTCTCTCTCTCCCTCCCTCCCTCCCTCTCCCTCCCTCCCTCTCTCTCATTTTTCCAACACTCAAGGTGAAACTTTCCCCATCAGCCTGACTTTTATGTCCGTTAAGGATGTGCTTATCAGACTTCAGCTTGCAGTCAGCTGTCCAAGCAGCCGAGCCAAGGATTTGAAAAGGAGCAACTGTGTCCTTAAAACAGCATTATGTACTTTTCACACTGATTAAGAAGCTTCTTTTCCAAAGATCCGGACACTCCGGGCAGGCTAGCTCATCAATTTTTATTTATAGGCGAAGTGTCACCAAGCCACCTCTCTTGCTAGCGTGTGTCTGTCTCAAATCAGCAGGTTGCTGGAGGCAAGAGTCTGTTCCACTTAGTTCCAAAAAAGATGTGTGCTGATGCCGCTCTTGCAATATCTCCTCCCTTCTCGCCCCACCAGGCTGCTGGAGCTGCTAATGAGAAGCTGAAGTAGTGTTCCTCACCAAGTTGGTGTCACCTTTAAGGCACGAAGAAGATCAAGCTTCAAACAAACCTGGGACTGGATGATAATTTAAGATGAGGAAATGGCACCCCAAGATAACCTTGTTTTTAAAAATAACTGCAGCTGAACCCAAATTGTTCTAAATACAGTTTTCCGAGGAAATCTCTGGGGGCTTATTTTCTCTGTTGGACACACCACAGATATCATATCTGGAAGAAGAACACAGCTTCCAGAAGTGTCAATGAATATTCTCTATCATCAGGGGAAGGGGAGCCCACCTCATTTTCCTTACTCCCATTATCCATAGGTTTGCCAGATGTCACAGCCTGGACCCCCTTCTCAGAGGGAAGGGAAGGAATCTCAGAGTGAGAGCACTTTTCGAAAAATACGTGAATATCTCTCTTCCTCACTTGCTAAACTTGTGCCTCACTTCGACCTCTCCTCAATGTAATGTAAATGGGTCCATTCACACTAGCAATTATACAAGAATAATTCCATTTTAAAAGTCATGATTTGGTCCATATCGTAAGTTAGGCCATTTCCACACTACACTGTTCTAGTGCTATTATTCCACTTTCAACATCCTGTGGAATTCTGGGGTTTGTAGTTTAGGGAGGGGCCTCTAGAGTTCTCAGCTGGAGAGCTCTTTGGCTTCAGTAGACTACAAACCCCAGAATTCCACAGGAGGTTGAGAGTGGAATAATAGCACTAGAACAGTGTAGTGTGGAAATGGCCTAGTTTTTCACATTGGGCTATTTTCCATACGCTTTGCACCCATCACTAAAAGGAGTAAACAGTGACCTATTCACATTATGCAATTATAGTGGAACGATCCCACTTTAACAGCAGTGGTTCAGTTTTATTGAATCCTGGGACACCTTGGATAACTTCCTTACAGTTTGGACTGCAACCCAGATCCTATTCAGTTCCCCAGTGGCATGGGAGCCACCAGGCATGACTGGGCTTTTCTTTATAAATTTTTCACTAATGTGGCTGATATATCTTCTGTTTCACATCATATGGCTGAGTTCAACTGTTTAAGAAAAGAAGCGGGCTGGAGACCTCATTCCTGAATAGCTTGTGATTAATTTGCTGGCTGACTCTAAATGCACCGTCTTCTCTCACAAAACAGCCCCCGACAGGGTTGGCGGTTATGTTACAAAAACAATTATCATGAAACGCAACCCCCAGGCCTTTCCTGGAGGAAAGATTCATAATGAACTCTCCATTAAGGTGTCCTCAAAGCAATTGGGGTTGTTTGTAACAAAGAAGGTGTTGTCATAGAGATGACTTTGGCCTCATCTCTGGAAGGCTTGCTTGAAGTCAGTCCCTTTTGAGAGACGCAGAGACAACTTGATTGGTCTTTTCTTTCTCTCTTTCATTCTCAACACATGGTTTCTCACTCAATTCCACCATCCCCTTTCCAACACTTTCCAAGCCTGGAAGTGTTACGCAACATGTAGCTTGAACCCATTGCTCCTTGTCCTAGTCTCTGGAGCAGCAGAAAACAAGCCCGCTCCCTCCTCGACATGACATCCCTTCAAATATTTAAACATGTCTATCATGTCCCCTCTTAACCTTCTCTTCTGCAGACTAAACATACCCAGCTCCCTCAGCTGCTCCTCACAGGGCTTCAGGGCTTCCAGACCCTTCACCATTTTGGTTGTCCTCCTCTGGACATGCTCCACCTTGTCAATATCCTTTTTGAATTGAGGTGCCCAGAACTGGCCACAGTAATTCAAATAAGGTCTAACCAATGCCGAATAGAGTGGCACCATTGCCTCCGTTGATCTAGACACCATACTCTTACTGATGCAACCAAGAGTTCACATTGGCTTTCTTGGCTACCACATCACACTGCGGCTCATGTTCAGCTTGTGGTCCACCAAGACTTCTAGATCCTTTTCACACATACTGCTATACAGCCACGTGTCCCCCACCCTCTATTTGTGCATTCCATTTTTTCTGCCTAGGTGTAGGAGCTGACATTTCTCTCTGACAAAATGAATTTCAACAGATGGATGGCCTCTGTGGTCTCTTCCAGCTCTATGATTCTATGACATTACATGACATGGAAGGGAGAGCAAAGCCAACTTGACAAAGGATGAAGAACCCTTTTTGTCTTGCGGGTGAATTTACTTTTAGATACATTCTTGGTGGGTGGAGCCAAAGCCAGATGAAGTAGAGCCAGAAATACCACCATATTTTATCTCATAAGCTCTCATTCTATGCCATAGGAGAAGTAGTTTCCTCTTTTAGAATGGAGAGGAGGAATAGTTTGAGGTTGCCCATCCTTGCATGAAGTGGATGTACTAGTGGGGAGAAACAGACTAAAATCAGCAAAGCAGCTTATCAACATGATTAAGTCTAACCAAACAATTATTTCCAAATTCTGACGTTAATCCCAGGCTCAGTAGTCCGATCAAGGAAGCGAGCCCCTTCTGTGCGTCACAAGCGTTTGGCAATCCCCATTCTCTGGCACATCTGTGGAAGAGATTAAGGGAGTGACCTGAAATGAGTTGTAAAATTTGGTATCTCCAACAAAAGCCAGCTTTTTACACTGAGAGGAATCGGGTTCGGATTTTAGTCTGAGAGCGCCGCCTATCCCCATGAGCAAGAGTTAACATACTTAAATTGGTGTTGAGTCCTAAAGCAAATAATTGCTCAAGAAGAACCTTTTCCCTGGGCCCATTGCCTGGACTTTGAAGGGTTCGTTTAAGGAAAAAGAGACGTGCCCTGGAGCTCTTTCACAGCTGCGTCTTTGCTTTGTGTTCACAAAACTGTATCTAGGTCACACACGGCGGTTTGTTTTCCCTTCTCTTGCAGCAGGTACAACATTTGCTCATTTCAGGGTGACAGCGGGAAGGGAAGCCAAAGCACTTAAGTGGTCCACCAGAGACTTTGCAAATGAGTATACAGCCACAGATCTTGGCTTCACTTTGCTTAAGGGCATCATGAGATATCTGTAGGGCGCGTGTGTATGTGTATATATCTATACACATACCTACAGTGCATCCACCATATATGCAGGAGCTCCGTTTCAGTAACCTGTGCATAAAACAGAAAATGTGAACCGTTGCATCCCATTATAGTCAATGGATGCAATGCACGTGCACCCATGGAGTGTGGGGTATGTGCCCAGCGCACTCATTGACTATAATGGGATGTGAAGCTTAGCATGGCCTTGCATTCGTGGGTATGGAGGTTGTGCAAGAGAAGAGCCCGCTATGCATCTGAAAATCAACATTAGGACAGAAAGTACACAGCACACACAGTTCTCTGATTAAAAGAAAAGGGATGGGAAAGAACCTAACAGCACTTTTACGGTTAACTGTTAATTTTTTAGCATGAGCTTTTATAGAGAGCGGTCTATTTCCTGAGTTGCGCTGGCAGAGTGATCTTAAAGCTACAGGTTTTGAAGGATAGCTGCACAATTGCAGGACTGTGATAGAAGGGAATAAGATGCAGAAAGACGCCAATTGTGACCCTGGACATAAATCTTCCAATAGCTCTTGGTAGCTTTTTAAGGAAGTTTGTAAGCACTGATGTGTGAAAAAGAAAATCTGCTTACCCCCAAGTCAGTTCACTTGGGGTCAAAACCTTCTCTGAAGAGATTCCTTTTGTTACAAGATGTGCAGCTGGGGTGAATCATGTATTGCTAAACACACACACGTGCACACACACACCCATATGGTGTACCATGAAATCGTTGTCTTTTATTCATACCTGTGCTAGTGGATTGGAATTTGTAAATACAGCTCAATTCAGCTGTTTCTCTTTCCAGTTTTTATATATATATATATATATATTTGAGAATTGCCGCTTGTAAATCCCATATTGAACGCCCTAGTTTTGAGTTGTATATTGTCATATATTGCATTGCAAATCCAACACTTCTTTAGTCCTGGTAGTTGCCAAAGTGTGCTGCTGTTTCCTTCAACGTTCCGAAATAAAGCTTTCGAAACCTCTAAGCTTAATTACTCGAACTTGGAGCTATCCTGTACATCACAACATGGAAATGTGGAGGATCCTAGGATTCTACTTTTATTTTGTAAAATAAACCCAACACACAGTAGATCCCACAAGCCTGTCAGCCATTGTCATTATTGTCGCTGTGTCCCTTGCAGTAGTTTCTGACTTATGGTGATGCTAAGGAAATTTGCCTTCCCAAGAGAAAAAGAATTATCACATTCTGCAGTCAGCTGGATGCTGAAATACAACACAGAACAGCTGTTTTTTGAAATAATTAGAAATATATTTTTATTTTCTGTAATCATGGCACTACATTGTGAAAAAGTCATTTTGCTGAAGGAGGAGAAGCAAAAGAGTCAGTTGGGTCTGGACTGAGCCAGAAAACCCTTCTTCATTTCCTCCATTTGCTATCACCCATTCTGACAGTTGGCATTCTTCTAGCAACAGGCTATAAGAATATTATGACGAAATAAATAATATTTGGCTAAAAAGAAAAGAAATGGAGGCAAAGAATGATATTGAAGAGGAGTTAATCAGACAAAAATTCATGGACCTTTCCATGAACAAATTTAGAAGGAGGTGTCTGATGGCTGTCTGATGGCTGTCACTACAACCCAGAAAGGACTGGATGCCTAACAGGGAACCTGGAAAAGTTACTCGTTCTCAGCGTAGTTCCTTAGACCTTGCATTCAGCTTGGCCACTGGGCTGATTGTAGGACTTGTAGTTCAAAAAAGCAAAGATTTCCAAGCCCTGCCAAAAAGAACACACAATGAGAGTCCCTTGTGTCAATGACCGTTGTTCTGCTAAGCACCCGTAAAACAACATGCAATGGAAAAAGTGTGGCCTATGCA
The DNA here is from genome assembly GCA_948472985.1 of Iguana delicatissima. Classification (NCBI taxonomy): domain Eukaryota; kingdom Metazoa; phylum Chordata; class Lepidosauria; order Squamata; family Iguanidae; genus Iguana; species Iguana delicatissima. Next base: position 138,420 of record CAOKZL010001388.1, read on the forward strand.
GGAGTTGTTGCAAGAGGACATGCCCCATCTCTGGAATTCTGGATTCACTGGGAGAATTTCTATAATCCGTTCAACTGGCCAGTGATCTACTTGTGATGAGAAATATCCCTTCCCAGTAGCTTGCTGTCATAAGAGAAGTTCTCCCAAGCAAGGTGTGAAGGTAAGCAGGGATGGGTGAGCTAGGCTGCTCACCTTATCACCAACTCAGATGAGATGGACGGTGCACAGCTTTTGGGGGAACCCTAGAAGAGAGAACTAGTCCTTCAAAGTTGTCACAGCCCTTTTTGTTGAGATACATACTGAGATCCTCAAAAGGCACAGAGGCAGGACGTCACTCTCCCAAAGTCAAGTCATCTGGTGCAAGAAAGCCGAGAGCATAAAACATCTTACATCTCGTCCATCAGAAGAATATCCCATTATCCATAGAAGTCCCTCCAAGGAACCACATGATTATACCCTAATGCTTCATGTCAGTAATTTATGATCAAATGACCAACAGTCCGTTGTAATAAAGTGAGCAAGTTCCAAACCTGTCATGCATAAAAGTTGGGGAGAGATGATTGCATTTTAAATCAGTGCTAATTGGATCTCTTGTCTTATTCTAAAATTATAACATTGCCGTTCTTCTTTTTTGCTAGATATTATTTTAAGTTGAGATATTTCATATTTCCTAAATTACAGTTCTCTTACTAAAATAGAGATTCATTTTTGAAAAAAAAAATATAGATATACACACATCCTTGCCCTTGTGGTGGTTAAAGATCAACATTAAAATACGAGCGGCAAAATTGTTTTCCTGAACTGTAATGTCTGCCCTTCTGCATGAGTAAAGTGAGACTAGCCACACACTGGTGGGTCTTGAGCATCCCTGAACATGCCGAAAGACATCTTGATTCAGACGCATTAAATGAGGGGAGGGCAAAGTGCGGGCCACAGGCAATATCTAGCCCTTGGGACTGGGCTCCCTAGAAGTTCTCGGTTGCTGGAATTCTCTGGTTTTCTTTCTCTAATTCTCCAAAGTCCCCCAAACTTCCAAAAACACCAGAGGAAGGAAGGAAGGAAGGAAGGAAGGAAGGAAAGAAAGAGAGAGAGAGAGAGAGAGGGAAAGAAAGAAAGAAAGAAAGAAAGAAAGAAAGAAAAGAAAGAAAGAAAGAAAGAAAGAAAGGAAGGCAGGCAGGCAGGCAGGCAGGCAGGCAGGCAGACCAGTCCAAATCTTACAAAATCACCTAAAAATGCCATGGCTTTCTTTCTCCAACATCCCCCAGACTTCCAAAAACACCAAAGAAAGAAAGAAGCCAGTTGAAAAATCAGCCAAAAAGGCAGCCCAAAGTGATGTTGTATCATTTTAGGTGTGCTGAAAACACACTAGTCCAGTCTCCCGGATGGGCACAGGGAAATAAAATAGTTCCCATCCCCTATACGGTTGGCTATCTCTGCCTTAAATCCATGTAGTTTAGTTTTGTGTTGTTTCATCCACCATCAGCTGTTTTCAATGGAACTGGCTCTCATTTGGACTAATCAACAGGAGTCAAGACTCAGTAAATTAATACCAAGCCACTAAAAAGCAGACCATTTGCAACTCTGAATTCCGGACGTCAGGTTCATTAATGTCCATTGGTATTCAATGCCCATAGAACTGGGACTATATTCCTCTTCTATCCTCTACTGCAGTCATTTGGGTTATCAAAAGAGGGGTTCCCAGCATGGAACAGGTCTTTAGGCTGTTTTGGTGATTGCAGGAGGAAGGAGAGACATTTCTGACTCTGGGGAAAACAGTGGGATCCAGGGGAAATACGTCCTTTGATCCTGGTTTAGGAGGTAAATCTGGGTGCCAAGAAGTTTTGGAAGACATTCTCCTGGGGATATTTTTATCTACTTTTGTTTTGAAAGCTAGGGGGCAATACCTTTCAATTACATTCTCCTAAATCTTAAACATTGGCAGCAACATTTGAACATGGGTGCTCCCCTCCCAAAGGTCTCCCTCCCCATGTCAAAACTTCAAGTGTTCATGCATGTTGGAAAAGAAAAGACTAGTTTTGTTCTGAGCTAGCTTAACTTTCTTGGGAAAGATCAGGCCGCACAGAGCTGGGCTGGAACTGGACTTAGTGATGCAGAAGGCCTTTTCCCCCAGTTGCTTTCTACAGGTAAAGGACGAGCCAGCTGGATGATTGCTTCCCATGACACCCATTCCTATGTGATTTCCCCCATTTTAAAAGTGATAAGTGGTGGAACCACATATGGGCTGCGTGGGTGGAAATGCTCCTCTGAGAGAAGAACTAACCCAGAAGGTATTTAGGTTGTATGTCCAAATGCATCTCCGAAATGGAAAATGTAGGTGTCCTTATTGCAAAGAGATCTGGGTTGCACAAAAGACCAAACGATGTACCACCTTGCATGATTTGGATCATGTAATTCTGCTGGGTCCACATGGCTGCCTTTCTTCTTAAAGCAAACATATTTCTCACTTATCTGGAAGATCTAAAGAAGGGAGGGACGGAGTCAACCACCACAAATCATGATGGCCTTAGTCAGCAGAGAACTGAAGACCACTGAATTCTTTCAGGTGCCTGAAATTCCTGTTTTACGTCGCACCTATTTGGGCTATTTTCCTTAATTTATACTTTTTTTAAAAAAAAACAAACAACCTTGTTATTACAAATTTGACCTTGCACAAAAAGGACTAGCCAATTGCTCAGCTAACGATATTATGATTTGCTCAGTTAACAATGTATGGATTTTTTTTTTAAAGAGCCAAATAGCAGTAAAAAATATAAACTACAAAGCGGACATCAGACTCTGGATTCCAGTCATCCAAATGGATGTCTCTGCTCTTCCATCCGTAGCGTCCCCTTCTTCTATTTTATGATCAGTTTAACCACTAAATTAGAGCTCTGGCCAGGAAAAGTTGTCTTCTTTCTATAAATCTTGTTACCTTCTCCAGAGATACTGATGAGGCCATCCAAGATCCTGAAAGGGGTATTCAGCCCTTTGATCTTGAGTTGCAATGAACTTTTTTTTAGCCATTGTGCTTCCGTGCCGACCGTCTTTTGGATGCCGCCGGCTGAGCCAACAAAGCATCGAAGGAAAGGACTTCAATCGTCGTCATCCTCGTCTTCGTCATCGTCTTTGCTGGGCGCACACCTTTGGAAGCAGTTCACAATCAGGGCCAAAATGAAGCTGGAGGCAATCGCGGCGATGGAGACGGCGACGCCGGAGAAGATGATGATAATGAGGTCTGTGAGTGACAAGTTGAATTTGCAGTCCCTAAAACTCGCTTCTGTTAATTCGCTGAGAAAGACAGTTATGTCCTCCACGGGAACAGTACACTGGATTTCATTGAGGCCTACAGGGAGAGACAATGTGGGTGGGGAGGAAAAAAAGGGGAGCATTATTCCTTTATTTTTAGCAGTGTTAGCCGAGATCCTGCCTCACCGTCTGCATTTTGTAGCATGATGAACCCACAGCTATGCTACAGAAGCACATTATGAACCCATAGCTATGCTGTAGGAGCACAACTCACTGACAGGACATCCCTGTTAGTGGATTGTGAAGATGCACATTTAGGACAAGAGTGCTCCAGCGTGCTCATGTACTTCAGGGAGCACTCCAATGTGCATCCATGCCCATTGGGCCATCTCTCCCCTGGCAGACCCCGTGATGGTCCAAATTCACAAGAGGAGGGCAACAGTTAGGGAACAATGTCTGAAAAGCAAGCTTTGGGTTTAAAAGACTCCGGGAGGAGTGGAGAAATGACAGAGGAAAAAAAAGGAAAGAGAGGAGCATATAATTAGAGAGAAGCCAGAAGTGAATCATTCAGCTCCACCAAAATACGGATTTGTCCATGCATATCTCTGGACTGATCTCTTCCTTGCTTCTGCTGCTGCGTCCACATGGCTCTGAGCTGTTTGCACCAGTAATTTTTGCACGCATGGGTCTACCAGCCTGGAAAATAAACAGAATGCTATTACACACGCTCCAACTGTCCTGACTACCTAGCATCTGCCACTGGTAAAACACTGGCCCAGGGTTGTCCCCTATCTGCCCTTTTGGGATGGGTGCTGGAGATGTCACCTTCAGATTTAGTTAGTGTGAGATGCTGCTGTAGTCATGGTGCTTCTAGTTTTAAGCGCTTCCCTGGTTCTTTCAACACTAAATCTCAGAGAGTGGCTCTCCTATGAACATACTGCTAAACGTGGAGGCGTGAATAAAGTGGTCATTACCTTGTTAGTGTTGTATACATGTGCTCACGCAAGTGGTTGCACTTTTGGGGCATTATGCAATGTGGTTATTCAATTCTCAGTTGTCTAAGTGGAATTCCACAAGTGTAACCATTTTTCATGGGCCTACGTGGAGTCCTGGCTATAGCGAAAGACATTGAATCAACTGAATTCATTGATTCACCATTGATGGAGCACCAGAAACCAAGCTCTTTCCATTTTCTAACTTATATTAAGTTCTTACAGCTTCCCCCACTTACCTGACAGATTAGGGACTCAAGCACTCTCAGAAAATGGAATTGCTTGAAAGGCGGAACCCATGTACTGTCCTGTAGGGCCCATGAAGGACTTATGGAGGCTTACTTGGGACTGGCTGCATGTATGCTTCTTGCAAAGTCTGTCAGCCAGCTTAGTTCCTTTTTCTCCCTCTCTCAGCTCACTTTGCAAGCAGCGCCCGCATGCAAGCACTTCCAAGCGAGCCTCCATAGCAAACAGAACTGATTAAAGGGCAGAACTCCCATTGAATTAATGGAACTTGTCCTTAGTTTGGAAGCATCAAAAGACCAAGTTGTCAGATAATGGGGCATCAAAAGGTGGGGGCATCCTATACAGATGTTTTAAGGATGGCTCTCATATCACCTCTCACTCAACATACTCAGTCCCTTCAAGTGTCCCTCTTAGGGTTTGGTTTCCAGATCCTTTACCATCTTGGTCATCCTTTTCTGGACAATATTCTTCTCTGTCGGTTGTGCCCTGTTGGCCATGGAGATCTCGCCAGGAAATGCTTCAGTTGGTCCAAAATATCCCAGCCAGATTGTCAGCTTTGGACCAGCCATTGATATGACATCCTGATTGGTTTTTTTTTTTTTAATGATTATACTGGCTTCTGGTCTGCCAGATGGGGGATGCTGGAATAGTTCAGTCTCTGCAAATTGCAATTCCAAGTGATCCGATCTGCGCTTCTTAGACTAACGTGTGGATGGAGAAGCCAGCTACTCATGGCCGTTGCACTTTGCAAAAGTTCAATACAGTTCATGATATGGGGAGACAGGGACATACTGAAATGTACTTTTGAAATGCATATTTTTGTGGGGGAAATTGTTTGGAAATATGTACTTTGAGAGCAAATGCATTGCGTATGTGTGCTTTGAAAAGGGAAAAAAACCCTGTTTAAAACTGTGCATTTTAAGATTAATAGTGATACAGATTGCTTGGAGATTAATGCCCAAAAGGACAGAATAGACTTATGGAAGAACACATGGAAGCACAAGTGACACAAACCAAAAATAGTGTGATTCATTCCTCCCCTCCCCAAACCATAGCAAGTCTCCTAGGGGATTTGAAAGAGTAAAGCAAAATAAAACCAGATTTTGCAGCATCATATTAATCAGTATTTTGGACAGGTCATGGCCACAGCTACTTGTTTCTGTCCTCACTTTAAGAAGAAGATCTGGGATGTATCCACACCATACCTTTACAGCATATCAATACCACTTTAAATGCCATGGCAGCATCCTGTCTGGATGTGCAATAACAAAAGCCTCCCTCAGGACTAGGGATGCAATTCTTCGCTTCGAGTAATTTTAACCATTTTCTTCTGGGTGCAAGAAAGTCTTTGAGAAGCATGCAGTTTGCAAAGCCTACGTGCAATCTGGGATTTATTCTCGGCAACATCGGCATGTGGTTGTTTTGTCCCACAAACCGGATAGGTGGCCCTCTATATATGCAAGGGTCCCATTAACTAAATGTAAAAGAAAAAAAAAACACAAATGCTTGCATCCCATAATACCTAATGGTAGCAATGTGCCCTTTGATGTATCCACATGCATATTGCCACCATTTAGGGATAGCATGTAACAAGGTGACATTTGCTTTAAATTGCACATTTGGAGACTATGGCTAAGGAGGGCAAATACTGTTTCCTGGGCAATATTGTTTTCTATATAAATCAGTCATGTGCAAATTTTACACAGAAAAAAAATACGCAAGTACAGCATTTTCTGAGCAGGAGACAAATGCTTTTTCTGCAAAACAACCATGTGCAAATTTTCCACAGAGTAAGTCTGACGTCTACCATTCTTCTCATCAGGGCATTTTTTTAAAAAAAAATGCTGGAAAAACATGTTTGTCAAACTTTTTAAAAATACTTTTAAGATTGTTTCTATCCCTAAACAGGACTTCCTGGGGGTCCTTTGCAGATCCCAGAAGATGATGGCACTGTTCGGTCTCTGGTCTCTGGACTATGCGTCTTTCCGTACTAGAATGTTATAGTGCAGTGGTTCTCAACCTGTGGGTCCCCAGATGTTTCTGGACTTCAGCTCCCAGAAGCCCTGAGCATTGACCATAGTGGCTGGGCCTTCTGGGAGCTGAAGTCCACAAACATCTGGGGACCCACAGGTTGAGAACCACTGTTATAGTGCTATTGTTCCATTTTCAACCTCCTATAGAATCCTGGAGTTTGCAGTTTAAGGAGAGGCCTTTAGAATTCTCAGCCGGAGAGGAAACTACAAACCCCAGAATTCCACAGGATGTTGAAAGTGGAATAATAGCACTAGAACAGTGCAGTGCAGAAAGGGCCCATGTCAAGGGACACGTGTAGACAGCAGGTGAGTTTTCAAAGTGCTGGGAATCATTGCACAAGGGATTTGCTGAGCTCATCCCTCCAAAACAGCAGCAATAACAAGACATATGCTAGCATTACAGTGGAACATGTCACTAAAAGGATGCCAGCAGAAATAGGGAAATTATTAAACATCTCAAGAGTTTAAGATTGGCTTCTATATTGAAAACTGTTTCTCTGTTGACTAGGTTCTCACCAGAGCTGGGATTTTTCAGCAGTGGGGGCGACGACTTCCAAAATTCCTCAGCCAATAGGTAACTGTTCTAAGCTCCATTCTCACCATGCAAATTCAAGAAGAAAGGTATTGCTGCAGAATACATATTATGGATTCTGCGCATTTCAAAATTTGGGGAGGAGAGTTGAATTTCTTTCTCCGGAATTTCAAGGTCCCCTTTCCAATCAATCTGTTGCTGTAAGTAGCGCACATCATGTGGAATCTGCTAAGCTTCTGTTCTGGCACTTTTGCAACAGCTTGTAATTATGTTCGCGGGGAAAAGCAGGCAGTTGCTTGGGGGGGGGGGATTAAAAATGGACAAAGAAGAAGAAAAAATGCAGTTCTCCAGGAGAAAAAATCTCAAAACCAAAGTGAGGATACTTCACCTGCTGCTTTCAGCTGAGCGATATTTCTCATTGCATTTATTATAGTTTCATGGAAGGCAAAGTGCCAATCTGACTATTGCTGCGGGATAGAAGAGCATAGCTGAAACTCCAATAAATTCCACCAACATCTGTCAGCAAGTAGACAACTAAGCCGAGAGAGCATCTGCCTTATGTTCGCAGATGATCCCTGAGGTTGTCCTTGGGATTGCGGAGGGCATTACAGTTGGCAATTTGACAGCTACCAGGCAGCCTGTGTTTGACTGGTTTTGAGACTTCCTGAGCTGATATGGATGTTATATCCCCTAAAGATAAAAGAACTCAAGATGAACCTCCAGTGAAAGCTTTATGAAGGCTTCTGGTTTTGGGAGGGGTTGCTAATACGATAGAAGACAGGATCAGAATTCAAAACAGGTTTGACAAATTGGAGAGCTGGGCCAAAGCTAACAAAAGAAATTTCACAGAGAGAGATGTCAGGTCCTACACTGAGGCAGAAAAAAATGGAATGCACAAATATAGAATGGGGGCACGTGGGTGGATAACAACACGCCTGAAAGGGATCCAGGAGTCTTGGTGGACCACAAGCTGAACATGAGCCAGCAGAGTGATGCAGCAGCCAAGAAAGCCAACACAATTCTTGGTTGCAGCAATAGGAGTAAGGTGTCTAGATCAAGGAAGGTAATGTACCACTCTATTCTGCTTTGGTCAGACCTCATCTGGAATACTGTGTCCAATTCTGGGCACCTCATTTCAAGAAAGATATTGACAAGCTGGAGCACATCCAGAGGAGAGCGACCAAAATGGTGAAGGGTCTGGAAGCCATGAAGCCCTATGAGAAGCAGCTCAGGCAGCTGGGGATGTTTAGTCTGCAGAAGAGAAGGTTAAAAGGGGATGTGATCGCCATGTTTAAACATTTGAAGGGATGTCATGTCGAGGAGGGAGAGGGCTTGTTTTCTGCTGCTCCAGAGATTAGGACAAGGAGCAATGGATTCAAGCTGCAGGAAAGGAGATTCCACCTAAACCTCAGGAAGAACTTTCTGGTGGTCAGAGCTGTCCAGCAGTGGAGTATGCTGCTGCTTCAGTGGAGTGTGGTAAAGTATCATTCTTTGGGCCTTTTCTCTGCTTGGGACCTGAGCAGAACATGCAAGAGCAAGCCAGATGTAATTCATACATGCCCAAGATCACTTTGCTTTCATTTATTTTCCCTTTTTCTTCCTCCTCAAGAAATTCCATTCCTTAAGGGGAAGGGATCTGTGCTTCAGATCTTTGCTGCACCTAATTAAAATTAAAGCCTGAGTCGGTGCCCTCCAGATTTTCCCATATCGCTTGGCCTTTTTTTGGTGCTGAAACCAAACCCGTAAATGAAATAACAAGTGTGAGAGTACAAGAGAGATGTTGCTTCTGTTATTTCGGTCGGGGTCACACGTTATCTAATGACTCCAGCTGTCCATAGGACGGAATCACATGTTTGCCTTGGATCATTTTGCCTCTTGTCTCCTGAGTGGAGCCTGGAGAATTAAGGGGACACATAGATTTGGAAGAGAGTCCAAGGTCCACCTAGTCTACAGGTAATAATAATAACCTGAAAATACCTCCCTGGATCACTGCTCTGATGATCACCGTCTCTCTGTTCATCCCTTGCACTTTTGGGGACAACACAGCTTTCATTTCCATAACTCTCTCGCATTTCCCTGACTTCCTATTTTGATTGTCACTATCCTTTTGTCCTGGGAGTCTATTTTCTTCTACTGTCTTCAGGTATCAGATGACACATTGTACCTCTGATGTCTCTTGGGATTTATCCAGCCAGGAAATGGCACTATTGCCTCCAGGATAACTCGGCTTCCCTTGAAAGGGTCTCCAAACCTCCATTGTCTCTGCCCAAGCTTATTCTTCGCATCCCAGCGGCTTGACTCGGTAATTAGATTTTCTGAACCTTGCTAGAGTTGCAAGGCCATGGCGTAGCCAATGAAATCAGAGAACAGGACTGGGGATCATGCCAAGAATCGGGGGCAGGAGACCCAAACTATAGGACTAATTGGATAACAGGAAGAATAATACGACGGGTGCCCAATCCAATTAGTTCCTTCTACACGGAGAGGCTTTGGAAATCCCACTTGTCTGAATCCTTCTCCCTTTAGGGAGTCCTAGATTCCAGGGTCAGAATCCAGTTGGCATTTTACACATGTGTCAGTCCCTCCATGGAAGCTGCTGGGCAATTTTGTCCTGTGTGAAATAGCCACATCCAGTTCAGAGCAGAAAGAGTGCAGTTGTGCATTCACTGCAATGATACATGCAAAATGTGTATGCATGTGCAGAGATGGGCATGGATGCACATGAACACTTGGAAATGGATTCAGTTGCACAACCAGGTGAGCTTCCAACTGTGCAGAGCTAACATTCAACACATGGGTTATTTAGCACAGCTGATATGTTATGCCGTATGTGGAGATTTAAGCTGCATAACCCTGATGTAGGCTTTTGGAGACTGCATTACTTAAATAATGCACCCAAGTGACTTGAACTGGAATGGAAACACAGATATATGTGTGTGTGGAGGGGGTGTATATATCACTATTTATTCCGTTCTAGAATTTCCAATGCCAATTCTCAGAAGAGGAAAGTAAAGAAGGTAAACAAAGGAGATTCCATGCACTTTGCAAAGTCTCTTGGGGAATTATTCTGCATAGAAATACACATAGTTATTTGTATAAACACACACATACAATGTTTTTGCATAGGAAATGGTGTGTTGCATAGGGAAAGAAGTATATTCTTTGCAACCTCCACCCCTTTCTGGATTCAGAAAAGTTGTGTGTATTTCTGAGCAGAAACATTCCCCATGAGATTTTGCAAAGTCTGCCTACTTCTCAAGAAATAGACTGAAATCTTCATTTTCTTCTGCGGTTAGGAGAAAAAAAAATTATAGAGATTATTTGTTGTTGCATTCAAGGTTGATGGATATAAAGAATTACTTTCGGTAGAAAAACTATAGCAGCAAACAAATAGGGTTCCTTTAAAGTTTGGAGTCAAATCTGGAGCGGATTTCTTGCCCCACGGATGTGGCAGTCCCCAGCAACTACGGTCCACAGTTTGGGGAACAATTCATACCAGACAATTATAGCACTATATTCCACCATGGCAAGACGCTATAGAAACCTTGGGTTGGTAGTGTGGTAAGAGCAGTGGTGCCTAACCTCTTTTTCTCTTGCATACCCCTTGGCAGCCCATTTTCCCAAGCTGTACCCTTTGCATTTGCAAAAATGCTTGCAATTAACATACTTTCTGTTGTTTCCAATTTATATACTGTAACTGTAAAGAAACAGCCCAGTAACAGGAAGCAATGGGATAAGGTAAATGGACAGTACATATCGATTTACAACCAAAACTCAAACAGGGCATTTAGGGGCAGAAATGAATTCAAGCAAAGACATCACAGATTACATTTAAAAAAAAATCCACACTGCATTAATTAATACATTGCATTTCTTCCTTTAATAACTAGTTATAATTACTTTATTAATCATTAGTAAAGTTTTGACTTGTATCTTGCTTTACACTGTTGACGTATGTGCCTTTTCCCACCGTTATTCTTCTTTCTTTCTTTCTTTCTTTCTTTCTTTCTTTCTTTCTTTCTTTCTTTCTTTCTTTCTTTCTTTCTTTCCTCCTTCCTTCCTTCCTTCCTTCCTTCCTTCCTTCCTTCCTTCCTTTCTTCCTTCCTTTCTTTCCTTCCCTAAATGCCCTGGTTTGTACCCCTGATAAGGCATAAGGCATTTGAGACAGAACAAATACAGGTGAGCCCATAAACCCACCTGTCTTCTTTGCAACTTTGAACAGACCTCAGCAATTCTGCCTTCCACTTACAAATCAAACATTCCCTGCTTGCTGCTTGGGTGGCTTTACCTCCAGTAACATCTTCTTTCTTTCCTCACCACCATCTGGGATGTCTTAGGCCATGTCCACACTACGCTGTTGTAGTGCTATTGTTCCACTTTCAACATCTTATGGAATCCTGGGGTTTAGTGTAGTGTGGAAATGGCCTTAGAAGTAGTAATATGTTGTGAGGGAAACTTGGGCTTGAATAAGCGAGGTCCCAAATCCTGCTTGCAGATATCCAAATAAAGCAGAGAGGACAGAAATGTCTCCAAGGTAAGCTTTGCTGCAAAAGGAGACCAAACAGCTATGTTTAGACAGCTAAATGGAGCAGAAGGATGTCTCGGGGGTCCACCATGTCAGATGTTTGACTCAGAAGGAAGTGGGGTGCCCCACTGAACCTATTTCTTGTTCGCAAGAAGACGGGGGTCCCATAAGAGAGTCCAGACACCCAAAGGAATGGACGCTGAGTCTTGCCACATTTATTTCCATGTTTGCTAGAAGTGACCATTTTAGCCCTTTTAAGGGCATGTCTTGAGTAGCTTGTAAGAGTGACCTTGTTAACTTAAGGGCTGATGCATTTTTAACATTACTTTTAATTAGAGTTTTAAGCAGTCCTTGAAGTATGACTGCGGTGTCCTCTTTCTCACGTCCTTGACCTCCTTTCACCCAGCTCCTCGTCCTTAAGGTGTCTCAAGAGATCTTTTTTTTTGTTTCTTCCAGGTATGGCATACAAGTCTCTCCTGATGCACAGGAGACAACTCTGTCAGACATAGACTGGCATGGCATTAGTGGCAGATGCAGGCGCACGTCCACCTTATGTCCATGCGTGTCTTGGTTCTGGAGGTCAGTATTCTCTTTCATCCTCACCAATGGACAGCATCCCTCCCACCCTCACAATTTGGCTGTGATTTGTTGTTTTGGTGGTGTGCCTTCAGTCATTTCCAACTTATGGTGATCCTAAAGTGAACTCTATCACAGGGATTTCTGGGGCTGAAAGTGTGTGACATGCCCAAGATCAACCAGTGGGTTTCCATGGCTGAGCAGACAACTGAACCCAGGTCTTCAGAGTCATAGTGCAACATCCATAGAATCATAGAGTTGGAAGAGACCCCAGGGGCCATCCAGTCCAACCCCCTTCTGCCATGCGGGAACACACATCAAAGCACTCCCTTTGACAGATGGCCGTCCAGCCTCTGCTTAAAAACCTCCAAAGACAGAGACTCCACCACACTCCATGGAGGCAGCCGATTCCACTGCTGGACAGCTCTGACCTCCAGGAAGTTCTTCCTAAGGTTCAGGTGGAATCTCCTTTCCTGCAGCTTGAATCCATTGCTCCTTGTCCTGGTCTCTGGAGCAGCGGAAAACAAGCCCGCTCCCTCCTCGACATGACATCCCTTCAAATATTTAAACATGGCTATCATGTCCCCTCTTAATCTTCTCTTCTGCAGACTAAATATCCCAGCTCCCTAAGTTGATCCTCATAGGGCTCTATGGTTTCCAGGCCTTCTACCATCTTGGTTGCCCTCCTCTGGACATGTTCCACCTTGTCAATATCCTTCTTGAATTGAGGTGCCCAGAACTGGACACAGGATAGAGTGGTATTATTACTTCCCTTGAAGTTCAAATCAAAGGCAGTGGCAAAGCTCCTCTGAATAAATCTTGCCAAGAAAACCCCATGAAAAAGTTGCTGTAAGTTGGAACTGACTTGAAGATGTAGGACAACAGCCAAAAAGTGCCTTGACTATATTAACAAAGATTTATTGATATGGACCAGAAGCTGGCTAGAAGAACTCCACTTCCATCTGATTCCAAAGGAGGATCAAATTGGAAAGTTCCCCTGGATTCTGGGGTAGGGAGACAGATTAATTCTCTCCTTCTGGGATTTTGAAAAGTAAGTTGCGTCATGTGACCTCTTCAGCACGGATAGAGGAATTTCCCCCTCCAGAGTTTTGCCTCCTGGCAGAAAAGGCACTGTGATGACTCCCTGGTTCTGCACCAAGTCTGTTGGAAAGCATGTGCACTGCTAGAGGCAGGAAATCCCGCATGAAAATAACCAGCGTGAACCAGATTGCTGGCATTTTTTTTGTGTCCTGCCAGACATCTGGCTCTCCGTTGTTGCTCTTCTTTAGTAGCACGCAGGGGAGTAAGTGGTCTTGTGCCAGTATGGATCTACATCTCCCACCAGCAAAGGGGGAAAAGGGGGAGGAATACAATCCTTTGCTAATTTCATTGGCAAAGGAAGCAATGAGGAACCTTTAACTGTTTTATTTCCAACGTGAGAAAGTCTTTAAACACTGCATAGTTCTCAGAGGCAACTTGTTACAAACCGCAAACCCCAGGATCCCATAGGATGTTGAAAATAGAATAATGGCATTATAACAGTGTAGTGCAGACAGAGCCCTAGAGTTTCATGGAACCGTGGTTGAAAAACTCTGCTGTACACATAATTAGGGTGCATGTTGCAAAACGCTGGAATTTCTTCTGATTCCAAGGCATAAAATTATTAATTCCAGCAGCATCATTCAGGTTAACATTACAGGTGGGGAGAAGGAAAGAGAGAGAGAGAAGGAGCAGAAATCCAAGGTTCCGATATTTGGCGACAGCCATAAAGCCACCCAAGGCCAATTCTGTTGACGTGAATATATGTAATCTTAGAAAACAGAAGGTCGTATTGAGGTCAGGTTTGTGGGGCTTAGCACCACTTCCAAACACATTAAAAAAAAATCTGCAGAGGGGATGGATAGTGTATAAATGTGATGGGGAAAGACTTCGCTCCCCTTCCCTCCGCTCTGGTTCTCCAATGGAGGAACGTGAAGCGAAAGGTTGATAAAGGAGGAAGGAGAAGGCAGATATCAGGGAGAACGATCGAGAGAACGTTTGCACGCGGGAAGGTGAGTTGAGCAAAAGGACTGCCTGCCAGTAGAGATAGTATTGCAGGAACAATAGAAATACGGCTAGATAAACATCGCTGGGTTGGGGAGAAGGGTTAGGTATCACCACGATGGCTAAAGGAGGATGAAAGAGCAACGGCAGAGGAGCTTGCAACCTTTTTGCCACCTTGCAGAAGAGTCAGAGTTCAGTGGTAGAGCAACCTGCCAACATCTTATAGAAGAAAACCCGGAGCTGTGAGGCCAAGCTAGGATACCAGCTAGGAAAGGGGGCAGCAGTTTGCTTCTGCCTGAACCTACAGGGAGGGGCAAAACTCTGCTCCTTCCTTTCTTCTCCCCTCCTGCTCCGTCAAGGGAGTGCAAACTCACTTGACTGAGTCTGGGACTCAGAGGTTTCCGCACTACACTGCTATAGTGCTATTATTCCACTTTCAACACCCTGTGGGATCCTAGGGTTTGCAGTTTACCAAGGCCAAAGAGCTTCCTGGCTGAGAATTTTAAATGCCTCTTCTTAAACTGCAAACTCCGGGATTCCATAGGAGGTTGAAAGTGGAATAATAGCACTGTTACAGTGTAGGGCAGAGAGGCCATCTGAAACACCAAATTCTTTATTCATTACCATTTTTTAAAAAAACTCTCTCATTATTCAAAGAAGCTATAATTTTATTTTATTTTACTTTATTTATTTAGTAATTATTTAGTTATGTTGGAATGCATTCTATGTTGCAGTTATGGATTTGTAACTGAGAGTAACAGGTCTGAATTTGTTCCATATTCACTAACACTATGGCCTTTCCACATCACACTGTTAGAGTGCTATTATTCCACTTTCAACCTCCCATGGAAATCTGGGGTTTGTACTTTCCTGAGGCCAAAGCGCTCTCAGGCTCAGAATCCTAAAGGCTCCTCCAGAAACTGCAAACCCTAGGATACCACGGGAAGTTGAAAGTGGAATAATGGCACTATAACATTGTAGTGCGGAAATGACCTTACTTGACTAAGCAAGAGGGAGAGGAGAGGAGGGGGGCAGAAACTTACCTTTCCGTGTAAACTCAAACAAAAGCAGGCTCTAGATGCCTCTCCTAGCTTGTGTGTTCTCTCTGGTCAACAACTTTTGCCATCCTGAACACACTCGGATATTGCTTAGCCAAACGTGTCCCGGTTTTGATCGGTGAACTGTTGGAGAGTGTGCGTGCGCGTATTTGTAGGTATGTATGGGGGGAGTAAACTGGAAAATTACAGAGAAAGGGCTTGGGGTCATTTTGGCAGATGGGAGTAGTGGAGAGAGAAACACTCTAAGGGCTAAAAATGCCCTTCCCCACCTGATACACCTGCTAAGTCAGATGGACCGGTACCGCAGTTCTGCAAAAGCGTGCTTCGTATTTTTTGCTCTGTAAGCCAGCCAGGCAGATATGTGCAGACCTCGGGACTAATCCTGAGCTCCATGCAAACCTTCCCCTCCACCCCCCCCCCAGCATTATGAGAGGCTGAGGGGGGATTAGCAGTGCATATTTTTGACTCAGCAAATGCACTTATCATGTTAGCCCCGCTCTCTGAAGCTACAATTAGAATTCATGCACAGGGAAGGCACTGCGCACAATGGCCCCGGTTCAGAAATAGCACGAGGCCATAATTTAGCGCCGTGGGGGTGAGCCTGGGAGTTCTGAGCCTCCTATTCCCTCTGGTGAATCCAGAAGAAGGAGAGTGGAAGCCCCCCACTCCTGTTTTTAAGCTAATCCTTCACTGGGATATGCTTTGGAAGGGGTTTCAGGGGATTTTGAATCCAATTCTCCGTGCCAATTCTCAAGTGCAGGATTTCCAGCTAGAGCAACCTATCCAGCCTTTTTTTGATGACGTCCAAAGAAAAGAGACCCTACCACCTCTCCAGGCTATTGGTTCTCTTGGGGAACACTTTTCAGTAAACACCCAAAGAAAGGTACAGTCTTTCAGATTTGTAGGTTTGACTTTCACAGGTATGATTATTTGTGGGTTCCTCCAACCCATGCTCCTCCCAAAGTGAACCTATCACAGGGTTTTCTGGGTCGTAGAATCGTAGAGCTGGAAGAGACCACAATGGCAATCGAGTCCATCCCCCTTCTGCCATACAAGAACACACATCAAAGTATTCCCAACAGATGACCATCCATCCTCTATTTAAAAACCTTCAAAAAATGAGACCCCACCACATTCCCAGGCAGCATATTCCACTGTCCAATGGCTCTTCCTGAGGTTCAGGCAGAATCTCTTTTCCTGCAGTTTGAATCCATTGCTCCATGTCCAAGTCTCTGGAGAAGCAGAAAACAGGCTTTCTCCATTTTCAACGTGACGTCCCGTCAAATATTTAGCCATGGCTATCACGTCCCCTCTTAACCTTCTCTTCTGCCCATGAAACATACCCAGCTCCCTAAGCCACTCCTCACAGGGCATGATTTCCAGACCCTTCACCATTTTGGTCACCCTTCTTTGGAGATGTTCCAGCTCTGCAGTATCCTTGTTGAATAGTGATATGCACACACACACACCAGACATCTCTTTGCAATAGTGAACAAGCCCAGCTTCTTCCACCTTTCCTCATATCTTTTGTCCTCCATACCTCTTATCATCCTTGTTCACTCTCCTCTTGCTCAATCATGCATGTTCCAATCATCATCTCTGAAATTTTGGAGGGTGGTCAAATTGTGGTCAGCAAATTGTGGTCCCTGCCAGCTGTATGGATCTGTGATTCTTCTAATGTAGTTAACCAGTCACAAATATGTTTTTAAGCCAGTCATGAAGGAAAATCCAGAGCCAGAATCTTGCAAAGAAAGATGCCCTACTTCTGCCAACACTGAACCTGTTTCATTGTTTGCTTCATGCTGCTCTATCTGACAAAACTCTTCCTTTTCATCTCTTATTCACCGTTATTTCCAAAGATTTCTATACTTTTTGGACTACCTCTTTCCAGCTGCGATCTTCTCTTCTACGTACGAAAGGATCTCAAAGAAACAAACAGTATTTTAGGTCAAACATCCTCAGATTGCTGCCCAGCAACTGTGCTGGCTGGGGATGATGTGCTTTGGAGTCCAACACATCATGTGGGGAAAGGCTGCTTTGGGTAAAGTGCAAAAATGCAATTAATGTAAAAAATTACAGCCACCAGAGGAAGGAGTGTTTTGAGATTGGGATGACAAAGATTTAATTTTTTTTCTTCCCCTGCTATATGAAAATCAACCCCCTACCCAAAAATGCTCTTAATCCCTCCCAAAAACTGAAGTTTTATTGGAATAAAATAAACAGTTCCTTTCCTAATGTAATAACATTGTGAGATCTGTTGTGTTTATTAAGGGGGTGAATTTCATGCTGCTTCCCTATGTGTCACCTCATCTGCCCATGACCGCTATTTAATTTTAAAAATAAAGTACACTAATTGCACACATGCCATTTATGTGCTTTATTTTTAAAATGCAAACACAGGTAATTAGCCTAAGATGCAGTTTAGCCCCATACATTTCCTCCAGGGTCATGATCTCTATTAGGAGGAATGTCTGCATTTTTTAGTTCCTTCAGAGATGTGGTTGTCTCCTTGACTATTTTACAAGAAAGACCCAAGAAATGCATACTGTTTTCCAATGAAATGGGCAAATGGGATCTGGGTCTCTTCCGCACTACACTCTTCTAGTTCTGCAAAATCCACTTCCGTTGCCATGGCTTGCATCCTATGGAAGTGTAGGATTGGTTGTTTCATGATGTACTGTAATGTCAAGCTGGTTGTGCTCTCTCTGCCATGTTGACGGCCATATTTTAGTGCTTGGGTGCTTTGCTGTGTAGGGAAGAAGGATGAGAGGAGGTGACGCTGGATCAAACAGCAGGAAATCCAGATGTTAGGTCAGCTGTGCTCCCCTGTCATGTTTTATAGCCATAAGTTAGGCCATTTCCACACTGCCCTGTTATAGGCCATTTCCGCACGACACTCTTATAGTGCGATGATTCCACTTTCAACATCCTGTGGAATCCTGGGGTTTGCAGTTTAGGGAGCAGCCTTTAGAATTCTCTGCCAGAGAGCTCTTTGGCCTTAGAAAACTACAAATCCCAGAATCCCACAGGATGTTGAAAGTGGAATAATAGCTCTGTAAGAAGGGAGAGCAGAAATGGCCTTAGTGTTTGGGTGCTCTGTTGTGCAGGGAGGGAGGGAGGGATGAGGTGATGGATGGGAAACTGCGAACCTGAGAATTTCTGGGTAATAATCCGTGATAAGAGTGAACAGACCTTCCTGCAAGGTCACACTATTGGCAGGTTGTGAGAGAACATCAGAGGAGCGGATGGTGAGCCCAGGGGCAGTATTATCAGCAAATGGGACAATGGAGTCTGCTAATTTTGAAAGGTAATGCCTTATATAGTATTATAAATCCAATAGTTCTTTAGTCTTGGCAATGGCCAAGGTGTGCAGCTGTTTTCTTCAGTGTTCCTGAATAAAGCTTTTGAAAGTTCTAAGCCTAATTTCTGGAGATGAAAGTAACCTGTATATCACAGCTATTGAGTATTCTTTGCCCCAGATTACAAGCCCCAAGATTCCAAAGGAAGCAACCATGGCAGCATGAGGTGGTTCAACATACTAGAATAGTATAGCACGAGAGAGACTCGGGTTAGTTCCTCTGACAATTCCTTGTTCCCATTTCAAAGGTTCAGCTAAGAGCACCAGTGCCAGAGGACCTAGTAATACGTTAATGTACACCAGTTAATGAGACACGTAGGAACTGGCAAATGCTTTCCATGGAATTGGAGGAAAAAATGGGAGATACTACTCCAAGCACTCAGTAGATGCTTTCATTTCATTTCATTTCAATTTTAGAAGATGCCCAATGAGCTTCTGCCTATGCGTATATTTCACTGGCCTTCTTCGGAGGCAATATGCTATCTATCAGCAAAAATCTCTGCAACTGAAAATCTCATAACATTTGAGTTATTGTCAGTCCAGCAAATGGAATGAGTTTTTCAGCTCCACAGATCTCCACAGAGGGCTCATAGAGAGACATTATGCTATCATAAGGGCCTGCTCTCCATCACCTGATCCAAAGTGGCAGAAAAACCCAGCATAGTTCTGGAGATGTGCAGATTTCCTGAATTAATGGGCACGCACTCACTCATGTGCACGTACCCACAATTTTTGCTAATGCTCCTGTCAGCCTCTTTTTAACTCATCGCAGAATTCCCACTCATCTTTCGCTGGAAGAGCAGCAGCTTGGCAAACTTGTCTCTAGTATGGCTGTAGGCAAAACCAGAACAACAATTCCGGTTAATTCCTTGCCTTGTCTTCTCTTTGTGCCCAAACAGACAATCCACATTGAACTTCTAATTGTCTGGAATGGGATTTTCATTCTGCCTGCCTGTCGATTCTTCCACGTTAGATACCCCAAACTCCATCCCCACCACTCCTCTGGTCGATTCTCTCTTCTTTGAGACTCAATTTCAGTATTATTATTATTACTAGGGTTGCACCCAAGAAAAGACAAACTTTTAAAGCCATCAGCTGGAAGCACATCTGTACAACTTCACATCCTTTGCAAAATCAATGTTGGCACCTAAGACTGGCCTTTAATGGTTGTGGCAAATTTGTAACAGGGGAGGGAGAGAAATCCACCCACCCTGTGTGAAAGCAGGCAAAAAAAACACAGAGCTACTCCCGGCACATGGTTGCAAACTATTAATTATATAATGGCAGAGTTAAAATTGCAGGCAAATTTGTGTCCCCACTGATGTTTCTAGCCTGTAAGAGACTCTGTACTGGTTTATCCTTTTTGACAGGCTTCCATGATTCACTGGGTCAATGAATTTCCATCCCAATGGGTCCAATTACATGGCAAATTGGAAAAATCTCATTCCTCATACCCTCCAACAGTCTCAAATTTTCAAGGACAATCCTGATTAACCGCCTGTCATTCCACTTTCTCAGCCCCTCTTGAGATGTCCCAGTTTCTCTCTCCTTTTCCAAATTTCCCCCTTTGTCCTTAGCTTACATTCATTGCTGCAAGCTGAGTTCATAAACACAAATCGTTTGCATTCAATTGGGTGGGGAGAAGAAGAGAAGAGGCAGAATCTTGCCCTTCCCAGTAGGCTCAGTCAAAAGCAAACTGCTGTAGCCTCTCCTAGCTTTTGCATTCTTCCACCTTAATAATTTTCCCATATTAACCACACTCTGATATCATTTGGCCACACATGTCCTATGAGATATTGGCAGGTGCATTGGGCCCACCTATATACACTATAGATTTCTTTTCACCTGATTAGCATTGATAATAATTCAGGGGTGGATAATGATTGGTTTTTATCTATGCAAAGTTGGAAAGTAAGCATCCCTGGGGGAGAAATGCCCTGTGAATGTACCTTTGGTTCAATGCTACCGTTCTGCTGGGACCCAACAGCTTCAATTTATCAACCCACCCAGGCAAAGAAACCATCTGTCCAGGAAGAACAGCATGTGCACATACAAAAAAAAAAAAAAAAGGGAGGCAGGCAGACAAAACAAGCTGGCATAGTAGCACCCTTGCAAGCGTACAAAGTGTTACCTTTCTGGAGCTTGGCAGCGTTCTCCTCCAGCCAGCTGAAGAGGCTTGCAAAGTCACAGTCACACAGCCAAGGGTTGCCTTCCAAGCGGAGGGTACGAAGGTTGGGCAGGGCATCCAAGGCGGCCACATTCAGCGTCTGCAAGTTGTTGTCATTCAGCTCGAGCACCTGGAGCTGCTCCAAGCTCTCGAAGGCGGCCTCGTCCACCTCGGCCAAGTTGTTGTTCCCCAGGCTCAGCTTGATCAACTTCTCTGCCGACTTGAAGACCCCAGCCTCCAGTTGGGTCAAGTTGTTGTAGCTCAGGTCTAAATAGACCAGCTTGCTGGAGCTGCTGAAGGTGCCGTCCTCCAGAGTGGAGATGGAGTTGTTCCTGAAGTCCAGGTAGACCAAGTCATTGTAGAAGATGAAGAAGTCCACTGGGATCTCCTGGATGCGGTTGTCGGCGATGAGCAGCTTCCGGACATCTAACGGGAAGGGGCTAGGGACGCGGGGAAGCCCTTGGTCCCGGCAGTCGATGGTGTGGTAGTCCATGCAGCTACAGACGGGAGGGCAGAGCTGCCCCAAGGGTAAGAAGAGCAAGCAGAGAAAGAGCCAAGGAGATAGGCAGCAGAAAGGGAACCATGGCCACATCCTCAGGCTTCAGCCAGCCGAGAGAAGAGCAGCTCCAGCGGCTAGGAAAAAGGCATTTTGTGCAGCAGAGGAACCCGGCACTTGTGTGTATCTCTGTGTGAGAGAGATGGAGCATGTGTGTGCGTGTGTGTGTGTGTGCCTGCTTGGGAGTGTGTTGTTTTATCCAAGAGATCACATATCATAGATCAGATAGCAGCAGGCTAAAGAGGAGGCGGGGAAAAAGGGAGAAAGAACACGCACATGCACGGCAAGCGAGGGAGAGAGGGAGGGTGGCAGATGAGCGGATTTAGGCAGGCTGCGAGAGTGAACAGAGGGGAGCCGGAGGGAGGCCGACGGGATGAGCCTCTTAAGGGGTCAGCTCTAAAGGAAATGAGAGGTTTTCTGCCAGAGTGGGATCCTTCCAGGGACAGGGTCTGTCCTTCCCCTGCCCCGGATGGCTGCCGGCTTAGGTACGGCCGTTGATGACCGTACAGTGCAGCCTTCATTTATGTATGTATTTGAGATGTTTCTGCACCACCTCCCAGCCCACAGGGTCTCTTGAGGTGATGGACACACGCAGGCAGTTAAAACGGCGCAAAGATAAAAACATTTTGACATTAAATATTTTAAACCACATTAAAAGACTACTCAAAACTTTGAAAAACCACCTTAAAATGCTCTTGTGAACTTTTAAAAGCAATCCAACAACAACCCCTCTCTCTACACACACACACACACACACACACATATAAATGCACACACACATGCCATATTTGCTGGTATATAAGATGCACTGGTGTATAAGGTACACAGCATTTTCAAACAGTATCTTTCAGGAAAAAGTGTATCTTATACACTAGCAAATACGGTACACGCACACACTGTGGGAAAGCACTATTTTGGCCGCCCACCAGAAGCTTAGAAGAGATGGAGCCAGTCCAGCATCTGTGGGTAGGGGGTCCCCCAGTCACAGTGCCATTACAAAGAAGGCCCTGTGATGTCTCCATACCAACCTAACTTCATGAGGTGCTTGGACATGCAACAGGGCCTCCTCCGTTTTACCCTGGAGGAACCTGTGAAATAGTTGTCAGGTTTCAGGGAACCCCAGCATAACATTTTTTTGAAAAAGTTTATTTCTTTCCAGTTATTGCCTCTCACAGAATCTTGGAGTTCCAGTTGGAAACCGTGATTTAGTCTTACACTAAAAAACTAAAAACTAAAACTAAAAAAACTAAACTAAAGAAAAAAATCCTATGGAACCCTGGGGTTTGCAGTTTAGGGAGGGCCCCTCTCTAAACTGCAAACCCCAGGATTCCACAGGATGTCGACAGTGGAATAATAGCACTATAACAGTGTAGTACGGAAATGACCTTTGAGGCAAGGTACAACAAAGAACATGACTTGGAACAAAACAGCCTCCTTCTCTGGTTTTTACCAGCAATGGGGCATGGAGAGAGTTTAGTCAAGGAACCCTGAAATTGGGGTCAGCTTTGACATTGAGAAGTTTTGTTTGTTCTCATCAAGTTTTCTCTTTCTCATCAAGGACTACCTAGGCCATTTCCGCACTATGCCGTTAGAGTGCTGTTATTCCACTTTCAACATCCTGTGGAATCCTGGGGAAAAGAAAAACCAATCCAAAATTCAGGAGGAAAAAAAAAACCCTCTCCCATTTTGATTTGTGTTTTGTTTTGTTCCCGCATGAAGTAAGCAAAGGTTTATGTCTTTGACCCACAAAAAATGAGGGGGTACCTTTCCAACATTGTCTGTGAGGCAATGTGGCCCTCAGTCAGGGAAGACCCTCCTCTGGGACTTGCAAAAGAATGGCAAAGGACAGCTCCCCATGGACTCCCCTCCACTCCTGTCCTTGTGTTAGGCAACCAGGCAGTGTCCTCCATGGACTTCTCATTACCTTAATTCCCTTTGAAACCCGAGCTCTGCCCTTAACTGGCATCTGGAGTTACACCCTACCATATGTCACCGCAAAGAGGAAGCTAATTACATGCCATCTTTTTGTCTCCAACACCTTTGCAAGGTGGGAAAGTGAAGCGGGGCACACCGGTATGTGCCAGCTTGTGAATAACGGGCTGCAAGTTTCTTTTATCCTTTACACGGGCTGGGGCTGGTTCCAGGTACGGCCCTTTCCTCACCTTACCTTATCTCCTCGTCCTCCGGTGGCGATCCCGGCAGTGCCTCTGCCGGGAAGAAGCGCAATGGGAGTGCTCCTGTCTGCACCGCACCAGCTCCTTGTAGAAAGGAGCGTGGTGGATATTCCTCTTCCTTTCACAGTGCAGCCAGGCACTTTCCCAAGCCGCGCTGGCACTTTGGAGCCTTCCGCAGGGCAGATAAGTGTGACAGCACTGCCCAATGGAGGGTCGTTGACAAGGAAAACCCATCAATGATTTGCTCCACAATCATGACAGTTGGTGACAGGGGAAAGAGAGGACTGCAATGATGTCATGCAGAAGTGTCATCGCGGTCCCGCTTCTTTCCCTTCCCATGCTGGGAGGACCTTGGTCTGTGGAAAGGGCCAACGCCTTCCTCTTCTTCTCTAAGGAGAAGTAGACAAGGTGTCCTTTTTGGGCCCATTTCCACCATGTTGCCAGCTACCATCTATCTCTAGACCGGGTCTCTTTCATGCCACACAATTATAGCAATGTGATACCACTTTCACTACCATGGCTGCATCATGTGGAATCCAGGGATTTGGAGTTTGGGAGGGCCTGGAGCTTTTTGGTTGAGACTTCTAAATCCCTCACTTAAAGACACCAGATTCTGCCGGATGTTGGAAGCTAAGTAGGGTCAGCCCTGGCTAGTACTTGGGGCCTTTCCACCCTACATTGTTACAGTGCTATTATTCCACTTCCAACATCCTGTGGAATTCTGGGGTTTGTAGTTTACTGAGACCCAAGAGCTCTCTGGCTGAGAATCCTAAAGACCCCTCCCTAAACTGCAAACCCCAGGAGTCCATTAGAGGTTGAAAGTGGAATAATAGCACTATAACAGTATACTGCAGAAATAACCTGAGTTTAAATTGCAAAAGCAGCTTGCACTCAATTAGCTCAGTAGTGGAAAGAAGAGAATGGGGTGGAATTTTGCCCTTAAACTCAGGCCAAATGAAATCTCTGCAGCTTCTCCTATCTTCCTCATAAATATCTCTTGCTCCCTTGGCCGCCTTTTGATGTCACTTGGCCACACGTGTCCCTGTTCCCTTCTCTGAAATGTTAGAGGACAAGCTAAGCCTACTTATACCCATTGTGGATTTCATTTTACCTGGGTAACATGGGTGATAAGTCCGGGTTGGACAATGGAGGGACGAAAGTGGGAGGAGGGAAGAAAAACTGGGACACTTTAAAAGCAGCTGAAAAGTGGGACAGCAGAGGATTAGCTGGGATTGTCCCTGCTAAATTGGGACAGATGGAAGGCATGCAGTAATTGCTTCAATGAATATTCTCTTGTTGGGTCTAACCAGTAGGATTTAGATGGAAATCTACTAGTTCCAAGAGGCCTGTTTGTTTACGGTCTCGCTTTCCCCATGGCCACTATGCAGTATTTCTTTTCCCTCCTGCCACCATCTGTACCTGCGTTGTGCACTGAAGAGGATATAAGATGAATCGGGATTGTCCCTGCCAAAACTGGGAAAGTTGAAGGAGAAGACCTAAATCCTATTTGTTGCAGTTGGTGTAGAATCATGGAATCAATTATATTTAGGTAAATGTTGACTCACCATTCAGCAGCTAATTCATTCAGACTATTCCGGTTGAGAACAACCAAAAAGAGAGCAGCTCATGTACCTCTGTCTGCCCGAAAATAGTGGAACGAGCCTTGCAAAGAATTTCTCCAGAGATAAGGCAGGGCTCAGACCACCCCCAATTTCAGTCCTTGTGGGAAGCCACCAAGAGCTCAGCTCATGTTCCATATGCTTTGACTCCTCGTTTGACAGACAGGCTGTGCTTTAGGGTCATTCGAATGAGGACACCTTTCTTGTACTTTGCCCTTACTCTCCAAAGGACCTCCTGCCAGTTTGAGGATCAATGGTGAAGCGAGATAGGACTTCAGCTCTTCAAAGGAGCCCAAGGTGGAAACGTCTGCTTCAAAAAAGGTGTCTGATGCCTAAACTCACTTTTAAAGCAGAACTTTTAGAGCTTTGCAGCAGCAAGGCTGTTCAAACTCTCAATCGGACAAAGTCTTAGCACACTGGGTTATACTTAGAATGGAAAGAACAGGCACATCAGTTGTAAGGTCTTTGGGTTCTCTCTCAGGAATGACTTTTTTTAAGGGGAGAAAGAAAGAAAGAAAGAAAGAAAGAAAGAAAGAAAGAAGGAAAGAAAGAAAGCCAGTCAACTTTTTATCCAAATCAGATTGCTGCATCTAATTTTGCCTGATCTCAAGGCCTGGCCCTGACTCCCCAGCTTCCGTTATGAAGGTGCAAATTATCCAGTTTTGGTGGGTTCCACACCAGGCAAGAGGAAAAGTCTGTGTATAAATGTCCAGGCTCTAGGAGCTTGCTACAATTTGCATGGCTTGATTGCTACAATTTGCATGAGAAAGACTCCCCAATTTGTCTTACCTGCTGGTGCACCACGACCAAAGAAAAATATTTGAAGACAGTCATTGACGGAAATAAAACATGACTTAGGAGATGTGCAAAGCCTGATTTTCAAATATTTTTCCTTTTTTTAAAATTATTTTTTATTCAGAAAAATATGTTTTCCATCCTTAATGTGCACACCCATATTTCTCAGGCAGTGCTCTCGCCTTGAGATTCCTCCCCTTCTTCCTGAGGACTGGAGAAGGAAAGGGAACTCTTGACAAAGCTAGAGTCTTGTTGTTTATGAAGCAAAAAACAAACAAACAGCTGCCTGGAAATGACCCAGTTTGGTTGGGAAGCAGGGCTGTGGCTGCTTGGCCGTGGAGTGGGAAGAGCTCTGCTGGAACCAAGGAAGACAACAAGACTGTCCTCTGCGCAGGATTGAGCATTTTGCCACCAAGGGGCAGTCGAATACAAAACGGGCACCTCCCCTGGTTCCAGTCCATTGGTTGCTTTTCCAAAACGAAAGCCCCACCATCTCCTTATCCACAGATGGCTGAGTAAAGAGAAACTGCCAGGGGGAGCGACATCAAGGAAGCCCAAACGATGGCGATGTTATTAATGCTCTCTGACAAGCCGCTAACTTTGCAAGAAAACCGCCACCACGAGAGGTCTGTCAATCCGGAACAGAACCATTCCGCCTCTCGCCGGTCACCCGAGGCTACCAGAGGCTTCATGTCCAGGGAGTGGATCTAACAGGTGCAATTTCTGCCATTTGTACTGTCCTCCCAGATACGTCATGGGGTTTTTTGTCAATATGGAAGAGGCTGCTGTAATGAATTGCCCATGAGTGCTTGCATTGCCTTTCCTCTTCTGGTGTAGATTCAATCAGCAGTACTAGGAAAGCATTGCTCACTGTGTGACTGAACTTATATGAGCTACCAGCTCACTCAGGCCGTTTCTGCACTACACTGTTATAGTGCTATTATTCCACTTTCAACCTCCTGTGGAATTCTGGGGTTTGTAGTTTCCTGAGGCCAAAGAGCTCTCTGGCTGAGGATTCTAAATTCTAAACTGCAAAACCCAGGATTCCACAGGATGCTGAAAGTGGAATAATAACACTATAGCCATGTAGTGCGGAAATGGTCTCAGTGTTCCTGAAGGCATCAGAAGGACTAGGACTTGGAAAGGAAGCTATGAAGGAGCTAGCCAAAACCCTGAAGTGTGAGGAAAAAGATAAATAAATGCATCTTTGAGTAAGGCCATTTCCACACTACACTGTTATAGTGCTATTATTCCACTTTCAATAGTCCATGGAATCCTGGGGTTTGCAGTTTAGGAAAGGGCACCTAGAATTCTCAGCCAGAGAGCAATTTTGGCCTCAGTAAACTCCAAACCCCAGAATTCCACAGGATGTTGAAAGTGGAACAATAGCGCTATAACAGTGTAGTGCAGAAATGGCTTCAGTCAAGCCTGAACTCTCCTTAGAAGCCAAGGTAATGAAATTGAGGATGTCGTACTTTGGACATATCATGAGAAGACCTGCCTCGCTAGGAAAGATAATAATACTTGGTAAGGTGTAAGGCAGTAGGAAAAGAGGAAGGACACATTAAGAATGGAGAGGCTCAGTCAAGGAAGCCACAGCCCTGAATCTGCAATATCTGAACAGGGCGGTTGAGGATAGAGTAACGGTGGTCCTTCGTTCGTAGGATTGCCATGACTCAAAGCTGACTTGATAGCAGTTGACAACAACAAGTTCCCCCTTATCCGTGAGGGATTTGTTCCAAGACTACCCCACCGGGTGCTCGAAACTGCAGATTGTACCGAACGTTATATATACTACGTTTTTCCCTATCTGTACATATTAAGCAACTAACGAAAGGGTAGCGTATGCAGCGTGGAGATGCTGGACGAAGGGATGACTCACATCTCGCACAATTCCCTCCCATTACATGGAACAGCATGCAATTCAAAACTTATTAATTGTCTAGTTCTGGAAACCATTGAATATTTTCAGGCCATGGTCGACCGCAGGTAATTGAAACCATGGAAAGCAAAAGCTCAGATAAGGAGGAGAGCTACTAGATTGTTCTTTTTAATGTTTCTGCTAAATATTTTTATTAAAAAAGACAGCGATACATTAAAAATATGCATTGTGTTGTATCCCAGAATATAAGCATCAGTACCATATCATTGAGTTGTCAACACCCGAGATGAATATAAAGAATTCCATGTAGGCCATTTCCACACTAGCCTGTTATAGTGCTATTATTCCACTTTCAACATCCTCTGGAATCCTGGGGTTTGCAGTTTCGGGAGGGGCCAGCCGGCCCCTTCCAAAACTGCAAACCCCAGGATTCCAGAGGATGTTGAAAGTGGAATCATAGTGCTATAACAAGCTAGTGCGGAAATGGCCATAGTCTTATTACAAATATACAATTTGGTCATGACTGTGTTAGCCTACCCTATATCCACATGCCCAGTCTTATTCTCTAACATATTCCAAATTGGTCTTTTTTAAATTGTCGGCTGCCTTGAGGCTTAATTTTGGGAGAGAGCCAGGATACAAATAAATTATTCTTATTATTAGATAGCACACAGGCAAGAGAGGAGCTGTAACCTTGTTAAATGGTCACCTGCTATTCCTGGAGATATCCAGGAGAAGCAATCCATCTTTTCTCTCTTTTGTCCAGAAAAAGAGCAAGGCTGCAGAACCTAGAGGCATTAAGGGCTCCAAAAATAATAAGAATAAGAACATTTATTTATAACGCCCTTTACGCCAAAGGGAGGAACATCGATGTACACAATCAGGGACAAAGACAATAAAACATAACACCACAACAATACATGGAATGAAATCTCCAAAACCCCGCCGATTGCTACCCATCTCAGCATCTTAAACACAACGCAATGGCCTAAGATGGTGGATCAGAGAGGAAGGTCTTCAACTATTTATGAAAAAAGGTGGGATCCTCCTTCAACTGGAGGTCCAAAGGCAGACCGTTCCGCAGACATGGAGCCAGATCTTGAAAGGCTCACAGCATTATTGCCTGTTGGTGAAACAGACGGTAATCCTTTGCCTGTAGATCTTGAATTCCTGGATGGAATGTTGCACACAAGCCGAGCTGCGAGGTACTGACGGAGGTTGGAACGCACAGCTTTAAATACCGGGACTAAAAGTTTGAAACAAGCCCTGGCCCGAACTGGTAGCCAGTGAAGGGATCTACGGGGAGAAGAAACAGGTGAATACTTTGGCAGATTTAAAACAACCCAGAAAGCATTGTTCTGAATTAAAACCAGAAGAAGAAGGAATCCAGGAAGGCAAACAGTCAGTAAACTGTTACAATAATCCAGGTGTGAGATAACCAAGGCCACATTTGGCCCACCCCAATACATGCCAAATTGATGCCTTCTGGTGTTTCTTTGCACACATTTAATGGTTGGCTTTTGTTCCGCATCTTCCCACCCTCTGCATCCCTTCTCCTCCATAAAGGATGCATTTGGCTTTTCATTTTTCAACATGATCCACCCAAGCCAATTAGTTAATTGGTTTATGGTTCTCTGAGTTATCCTGAAACTGATACACTCTTCTCTACACTCTTCTCTGCTGTTCTAATTGATCCGGCAGATTTGCAGTTTTCACACAAAGGCTGCTGCTCCGCTCCGCTCTCCGATCGGGTTTTGCTGGCTGGGGAAAAAGCGCGGAATTGTTCTCTACATGCACCCCGCAGGACAAGAAAGCAGCGTGTTTCTGATGTGATGTTTTCTGACGTTTCACTTCCCTTGTTAATAGGATGGGTGAAATGTCAGGATGGATTTAAATCAGCGTATGCGCCAATCCCCGCCAGCCCAAGACGGAGAGGATGTTACAGGACTTCATTTAAACGTACACGCAGATGAAAACACACACGTGCCAAAGAAGTCAGCAAATCGACTACTTCTTATCCGCCGGAAATTTACTACCCAATTCTTACGACAAGCGATCACTTTCTTTTGCTAAATGTTTTCAAACACAACGAGGAATCAAATTATGTGCAGAGAAAAGAAAAGAAACAACAAGCAACAAGAAAGCAGAAGAAAGACAAACAAGAGAAAGGTAAGATAACAAAGAATAGTAAGAAAAGAGACTATGCATAGATTTCCAGCTTTCCTAACATAGGCCCTTTTTGCAGGATGTGTTGTTGCGCCGTAGGGACAGAAGAAGGACGGGACTGTGATGACGGTTATGCATAATGTCACGGTCCCATCCTTCTCCAGACCTCAGGTGGTGCTATTACTTATTAAATCATCGATGGGTTTTACCTGTCAATGACCCACGATTGCACTGCCATCCTGTACTTACCTGGTGTGCAAAGGGTCCAGAAGTGGGACAGTACCTGGCTGCGCTGTGGCAGGAAGAGGCAGGACCTCCATGTTTCCTGGATTCCGGAGGCAGCCAGTGCAGAGGGAGTGCTCCCATCTCACTCTCTTCCCGGCAGAGCTGCTGCCAGGATTCCCATAGGTAAGGTGCGAAAAGGGCCATAGCATGTACGTGACTATACCCTTTGACTTCTACATTTGTAAATATAGTTGTCCACCCATACCCGTGGATTCTGCATCCACCAATTCAACCAACCACAGCCTGAAATTATTCCAAACAAGCACACGAAAAGCAAAGTTTGATTTTGCCATTTTATATAAGGGGTTCCGTTTTACTACCCCATTGTCCATAATGGGACTTGAGCATCCACGAATTTTGCTATCCACCAGAGGTCCTGGAACCAACCTCTAGCAGATACAAAGGGCCCAAAATACCATTAAAATATTTTAACTGCTTATTTTTTCTGATCGCTAATGATCAAAGCCTGCTGTTAACACACTGGCCATTTCCACACGACATAGGCCATTTCCGCACTACACTCTTATAGCGCGAAGATTCCACTTTCAACATCCTCTGGAATCCTGGGGTTTGCAGTTTCGGGAGGGGCCGAAACTGCAAACCCCAGGATTCCAGAGGATGTTGAAAGTGGAATCATCGCGCTATAACAGGCTAATGCGGAAATGGCCATAGTTATAGTGCTATCATTCCTCTTTCAACCTACTGTGGAATCCTGGGACTTGCAGTTTGGGGAGGGGCATTTAGAATTCTCAGCCAGAGAGCTCTTGGGCCTGAGAAAACTACAAACCCCAGAATTCCACAGGATGTTGAAAGTGGAATAGTAGCACTATGGCAATGGAGTGCAGAAACGGCCTAAGTCATTGCTGCCGTTCTTATTGAACTGCCACGTGGGTTACGAACTAAGCATGGATCCATGAAATTGGGGCTCCCTCTAGTGCCAACCGTGCAAATTCATCCTCAAGCGGATGCCCGGCGATAGATGGGTCGTACAGAAAAGCCATATGGTTTTATTTATGGCCCAAGGGGCACTGAATGCCATTTGCTTCTCTCCGATGTGCTTTCAATGCACACTGCACTTAAGCAGACCCTGACATGCATCGGTCCATGGAAGCATTTCTTTGCATCGGTGCAGGAAATATGAAATGTTTCTATTTCTTGAGCATTCCTGGCCTGAACTAGGGAAGGTTTTGGCTGAATATAAAGTCTATGACTGACCTTCTTTGTTTCAACGCCAACTGGGTCACGGATACTTCTGAGGGGATAAACCACTGAATGCCTATTATCAGGAGGCAACAAAGCAAGGCTTCAAAATTCTGTCGGGATGATAGCGAGAATAGCAAAGCCTCGCCACTTCTCTTTTTCCTCCTTTCCTCCTTCCCCACCCCCTAACGTTTTTCTGCCATTGCTAAATAAAGGTCAGACTCCTGACTGTCTGTTGTATGTCAGTCCCATATCAAAATGGTTGGAAGGTTTTGCCCAGGGAGAAATGATTACAATCTTTTTTTTTGTATATATTTTTATTCCGGTTGAGTTTGTGTTTACATCCCACTTATGCATTATTTCTATCTAAGAGTTAGTTTAAGAGTTAATCACACTATCACACTATTACTTTTAACATTGTTACATTCAACTTATTCTATAACATGCTTAATTTTCATTACCAACATTTCCAACCCTCTTCCTGTGTTTCTTCTTTTCCTCATTCCTTTATCCAATTCAAAACTTCTTGCCATTCTCCTGCTCTTAACACATTGGCCATTTCCATACGACATAGGCCATTTCCGCACTAGCCTGTTACAGCGCGATGATTCCACTTTCAGCATCCTCTGGAATCCTGGGGTTTGCAATTTCGGGAGGGGCCAGCCGGATTGGTTTATTTTTAAGTGAAAAAGTTAACTTTTCTATCTCTACCATATCCAGAACCTTTAATTTCCATTCTTTTATATCAATATAATTTCCTCCTTTCCAATATTGTGCGTGTGTCATTCCTGCTGAAGT
Organism: Iguana delicatissima; assembly: GCA_948472985.1. NCBI lineage: Eukaryota > Metazoa > Chordata > Lepidosauria > Squamata > Iguanidae > Iguana > Iguana delicatissima. Next base: position 170,671 of record CAOKZL010001388.1, read on the forward strand.
TATTACATATAACAATGTTTTCTGATAAGGTCATATTTCTCTTTGGTGCCCTAACATGTTCAACAAATAAAATTCTGGCTTCATTTCAAAGGATTGCAACCTTTTAATGGTTAGAGAAGCAGAGTTGCCCATGCAATACGGCTGTGCATGCTTGCACATTCTTTATGGCTCAGCATTAAACATTATTGCACACTGCCTGCATGTTTGATTGTGCATCACCCTGTGAGTTCACTGAGGATTAGTCAGAGGCTCAACTTAATGGGCTTGAGATGATCCTCTCAATAGCCCAAACCTAGAAAACAATAGCCATAGAAACTCCCAGACAAAGCAACAAGGACCGACGTCCTTCCTGCCAAACTTCCCCTTTCATTTCTTCACCTGCCCAGACATTAAAAAGCTATCATTACTCCCATCAATGCTTTGTCACCTGATGCTAAGACCATTAGCCAAGCTCTAGATCCCTTTGTTTGCTCTGCCAGAGAGCCGTTAACACTTTTCCCAGGGCAAAAAAAAGGGGGGGGTATTTAAACCCTAGCTCCGAGAATCGCCATTTACAGTAGGCTATAGCTAGTGCTTGGGCGTCACGCTGCACCCCCCGACTCTTGGTTCTCCGTCCTGCCCTCAAACTCTTGTGTTTGAGCCTATTTTGCTTCAACTTCCTTGTCTTCAGGATTGGTAAATATTGCCCACTTCACCCTAACTCCTCACTATCCAATTTTTCCCTCCTTTCCTTCTGTTAGCCTTGTATGCTTGCAAGAGTGCTTGAGTCTTGCACGTGTTTGTGATTTTTCCCCCCGATAAAACATTCTTTTAACCCCCAACTGGTGTCTCTGCATTACTACCAGTACACACAGAAAGATCCTTAAGTTATCCACCCTCCACAGACCTCCCTTTTGGAGATATAATTCCCCTCCTTTCCATGGAGGCGTTGGCATTGTCGGTGGATCCCCGAGTCCCCAACCTTTTGGGGTAAGAGGGGGCACGTTGGTCGATTGTTCTTCCTTAGGGTTGGGAAATCTGTCCGTTACCTTCACATAAGGCTACTTCTGTTCTTTTCAAATATTGGCATCCCGCAGATGGCTTCGTGAGGCAATGGAGAAAGACAGTATGGTACAAGGCACAGACACAAATGTCTTCTTTCAGCTGGCAACAGCTGCGCTTTGGGATAAGGCCACGTTTCCAGGAGTCCAGGGGATGATCTTCATGGAGACCACCACGTACTTCAGTCAACGCCGATTGTCTTTTGATGCTGAACGGCCAGCTGCAGCTCACCAGAAAGAATCCTCCACTGCACTGTTTAATCAGGAAACTGCGGCAGCAGGGTGCAAATTTTAATTGGCTTAATAGGAAGAGCTGTAGTTGAGTAATCAGTACATTTATTGAGGCACATTTAAGTTGGTGAGGTTGGCTTGATGGCATACACACTTCTGATTTGAAGCAATGTTGGCATGTGGACATACATTTGTACATATTTGTACATATTTAGCCAAGATCCTACACTGTGGTTGCATGTAATATAAATCTCTCTAGAAGGAGTTGTGCATTAATTTTTCTGTACAGCCTTGGCACGCAGTGGCACCATTTTGCAATGGAACCAAGCCATGAAATGTACAAGCGAATACACAAACAAATGTGTACAGACATCCATGCACAATGTGCAATGGATATGCCTTTGGATGTGAACCCCCTGTGCCTGGGAAAAACGTGGCATACAACTGAAATAAATAAATTAAATAAAATCATACTGTTCTCGTAATCTGTTTGTGATATTCTCCCAGAGAGCATGGAATTCAGAAAGCCTGGGATACAAGGAGGAACGAAGAGGAGAAAAATAAAAGGCTATTCCTGGAAAAAGGCCGCTGGTTGTTAAGAACAAACTCACAAGAGGGGGGGGGGGTGTGTGCGTTTTTCTGGCACTGTGCTCTCCTTCACGAGGTCCCAATTTAGTGTAGCCAGAGCGAGGAGAGAGGGGAGGCAGAGTCCTTGAATGGAAGCCACTGTTTTGTTTCCTTTTCATAATCTTGAAAGAGCTGAACAGTTCAATCCTTTCGTCCTGGGTGGGTTAAGCTGAGCGAGAAAAAGGGAGAGGAAGGCCAAAGACATTCTCGGAGGCAGAAGACAGAACACGTTGCCATGTTTTCTGCATGTCTCCAACCCAAACATTTTAGGGGGTGTGGTGGCTCTGAAGATTATTATTCAGCCCAGACAAGACAAAGGGAGTTTTCACTGATAAGAGAGCCGGAGGCTGGCATCCTACATTGTCCACACAGTGGGCAACAATTTTCCTGCACTTTTCCACGTCCCTTTTGTTGCAGAAGGCAGCTTTCGGATGCCTGGATCAGGCTGCCATGGCTATTTATTAGCCAGAGATAGGGAGGAAATATTATTCAAAAATATTTGGGAGTTGATCAAAAAGAAATTGGTTTCAGGTAGAATCCTAGATGGGCAAGAATCTTTGCAGTTTAAGACGTTGGTCATTTCCTCACTCCAATATTAGGCCATTTCTGCACTACACTGTTATAGTGCTATTATTCCATTTTCAACCTCCTATGGAATTCTAGGGTTTGAAGTTTAGGGAGGGGCATTAAGAATTCTCAGCCAGAGAGCTCTTTGGCCTCAGGAAACTACAAACCCCAGAATTGCACAGGGTGTTGAAAGTGGAATAATAGCACTATAACACTGTGGTGCGGAAACGGTCTTCTGGTGCTATTATTCCACTTTTAACATCCTGTGGGATTCTGGGGCTTGTAGTTTACTGATCCCTCAGCCAGAATCCACAAGCAGTGATACCTTTACAGGACCAGCTCCAAAGCATAAAATACATGCATGCAAGCTTTCAGAGCTTCACTGGATTCTTCATCAGGCAAAGATGTCAAAAATCATTCCAATGGAAAAAGTTAGAGTCACAGGACTCTATTCTGTCTCTGATGTTTGCAGTGCAGATGGTATTGAGGGATTTCAGTGCAGGTGGAGGCCACCCCCTTATTGACCTTATGGGACAAAAAGCAAGAAAAGACAGGAAACAGCACTATTAGCAAAGGAAAAATAACTTGCGAGATCCAGATGTCCCTGTCACCAGATCTCTAAGTCACCGAATAAATCAACTGCCACTTTACTCTGCTTGAAATCCCCCAAATTATCCCGCAGTAGCACACTCCTCAGTTTTACAAGGAGGGTGTTTCATCGTCGCCTCCTTTTCCATAATCCTTCCTCCACACTTCACTATATATAACTGTCTCTGGCATCTTCTAAAACATCCTGTAACTTTAAACCTGAGAGATCATATTTTTCTGGGTGGGCCAAAGGGAGCTCAGCAGGGCGGGACCTTTCGGGGACCACTTTGAATACCCACCCAGCCTTCAGTTCCAGGGGAAAAGTGCTGAGTCTTTCCTCGGTGACTCTTTCATTGCTTTGTCAATGCTTCTGGGAAGAGGATTGCCCAGCCTCTTTCAGCCTCAGCAACAGGGAAGGAGGACTTTGGAGAAACCAAACAAACTTTTGCAAAACCAGAAAGTTTTCAGGCAGCGCTGGGTTGCCCCAGGCTGGGATTTTTAAGAGAAAACAAGAAGAAGAAGTCAAGATGATGGTCAGAATTCCAATTCTCATTTTCCTAATAGGGAGTTTATCGTTCTGCGCATTGGCCGAGGAAGGTAAGAACATTTCTCCAAGGTTTGCAAATATCCCAAACAAGGTATAGAAGAGTTTTCTTTTCCTTTGCTTGTTTTATTTCACAAAACTGCATGGGTGTATTCATGTTCTTTTTGTTTTTTAAGCTTACTTCATTTACCCCTCCACTCAGTGAGTGGCCAAAGAAAATTGCAAGAAAATCACGTTAAGAATAAAATGCAATTTTTTTTAAAAAAAAAAGCAACATGAAACAGATGCAATTCAAATCTCACAGGGGAAGCCTTTAAGAGTGAGATGAACGGATTGACTCGGGTAGAACAATCTACTTTTTAACCAGAATTGAACAAGTTTTGATTTGGATTTACTTTGCTCTGCAAACTTACATGAAGTTTGATTTATTTTCTTTTGTTGACAACCTGCTCTTTCCTGTCATGCAATTCAATAGGGTATAAAGTTTAAAGCAAAAGAGCCAAAACAATCTGTGATGCAGAAATTTGTGGGTCTTCCGTAAGGTACAAGTTCATTTGCCAGATCAAAGAAAATGTGCTGATTTCTTGTGGGTGTTGAAAACAAAACAAGACACTTCTAGTGGATGTTGGAAACCAAAGATCAACGTGCACAGCACAGGAAGAGAGCAAGAAGAAATTAGCATGCACGTCGGACTGTCAGAGGTGTTGTAGTTGGGCATTCCTGCTTGGCAGGGAGTTGGACTTGATAGGCTTTGGGATCCTCTCCAGCTCTAAGATTTCTATGGTTCTCTAACCAGCCGTTGAGATACAACATCTCTTTTTTTTCCCAGGAAACATGGCCCAATGGTAAGAGCAGTTTGACAGTGGAATACCTTGCTTGGGAGTGTGGTAGAGTCTCCTTCTTTTAAAGAGAGGTTGGACGGCCATCTGTAGGGAATGCTTTGATGGTGTCTTCTTGCATGGCAGAATGAAGTTGGACCAGACGGCCCTTGGGGTCTCCTCCAGCTCTATGATTCTATGCATCCTATTGGTTACTCCCAACTTGTGCAGACCTCTTAAACCATGTACCCTCCAACATTTCACAGAGGAAAACCAGGGCATGTGTGGCCAGGCGACACCAGAGGGTGGTCAAGGTGGCGAAAGTTATTAATGAGGAAGAACACACAAGCAAGGAGAGACTACAACAGTTTGTTTTTGCCTGAGCTTACTGGGAAGGGCATGATTCTTTTCCCCACTGCTGAAATAAGGGGGGAAACTGCTTTTGAACTTAGGTTGCAATGTTGGAGTAAGCTGTGGACAAAGGAGGAGGAGTTGATGAGAAATGGGACAACTGAAAAGCAGCTAGAAAGGGGTGATGTCAGAGGATTAACCAGCACTGCCAAATTGGGGAGTATGTACACATTGTTGAATGGTGAGTCAACACACAGTTTGTCTACTCTAGTTGGGATTCACCAGTAGGATTTAGGCGAAGGTCTTTGTTATCAATAATAATATCTGGAAGGCTGATCATCATGTCTTCACGCCTTGGCATTCAGAGCTTGGACAGCTCTAGACAAAACAGAATCACTCCTGATATGCAGCAGTCTTGCAGAAAGTGGAGGAAGAATTTTATGGACCAGAAACTGGAATAGGCAGTCTGTTTGGACATGGAGAAGCCCAGTAACTCAATGACAGAGCAGATGTTTTGCATACCAAAGGTACCAGAGTTGCCAACCAGTATATTGCTTCTGCAACTGGAGCTAATGACCGGAAGCCTATTGCTAGTTCCACCTACAGTTGACCCATTACCCAACTCTTGGCTCACCGTTCAAAATCCGTTCTGTAGCTCTGCTCTGGTTGGGACTAACCAATAGGATTCAAGCTACTTTATAGCTATCATGATTCATACAATCTTAGAGCTGGAAGCAATCCCAAGGGCTATCTAGTCCAACCTCATACCATGCAGGGATGCACAACTACAGCACACCTGACCATCCAATCTCTATTTAAAGATCTCCAAAGAAGGAGACTCCACCACTCTCAGAGATGGTCCATTCCAGTGTTGAATAGTAAAGAATTTTTTTCCTAATGTTTAGGTGGCATCTCTTTTCCTGTAATTCAGATCAACTGGTTTGCTTCCTAGTCTCTGATCAGCAGAAAATGAGCTTGTTCCATCCTCTACATAACACCGCCTGCAATATTTAAAGTTAGTTATCATGTCACCGAGAGGGTCTAGATGCCCCAAGGGCACTAGGTCCTGTCTGATTTTGCAAGCTGAGCAAGGTCAGTTCTAGTTACTACTTGGATGGGAATTCCAGGTGCTGTAGGCTATATTTCAGAGGAAGGAACTGGCAAAACCACCTCCAAGGATTCCTTGCCTAAGAAAACCCTATGAAATTTAGGGGGTCACCGTAAGTCGATGGGTGACCTTATGGCACAGGCACAGACATCATGTCACGTCTTGGTCTTCTCTTCTCCAAGCTAAACCTTCCCAGCTCCCTCAGTTGTTCCTGATAAGGCTTGGTTTCCAGATGTTTGATCATCTTGGTCAACCTTCTCCAGACACCTTCCAGTTTGTCAACTTCTATTTTGAACTGTGGTTCCCAGAACTGGGCACAGCATTCCAGATGAGGTCTGACCAAAGCAGGATAGAGTTGGCAGTGTCACATCCATCAGTCTAAAACACTATACTCTTGTTGATGTAGCCCAAAATTGTGTTGGCTTTTTGGCCACCGCATCACACTGTTGACTCAGCACCCAAAATGATATCTTTATCCTCCCTGACCTTCCCAACTTCCCTTTGAAAATGCCAAGTTGATTCAGCCTGGGCTATTTGTTTCCCAGCGAACTTTCCCGGAGATGTCTGCTCTAGGTACGATGATTGATGTCTCAATGACGTTCAGTGTCAGTTCCCATCCATGAGGGCGTGATGTAACATTTGTCTTCCTTTACCGGATTCTTGGAAGCTAGTGAAGAATCCACTGCCAGAATGGTGATGTCAGGATGGAAACCTTAAGATATTAGTTTCTTTGAGATTATGATATTTGCTCTCCTTTAGTTTGGTGCCCAATCTAAAGTACCCAGGGATCACTCCTGAAGTCTTAAGTGAAGAACAAGGAATTTGTGACCTGCTAGATGTTTTTTTTAATCCCATTTCCACCAACAGCCATCCTGGCCAGGAATGAGGGGAGCAGGAGCCCATGACAAGATTTTTGGGACTCCAGGTTTTCCACCCCATCCTAACTGGTTAGGATCCAGGATATCTCAAGGAGAAACTTTTCCAATGTAAACCTACTTGTACATTTAGGTCAGTGATGGGCAATTATTGGAGGAGGAGAGGCTAATTTTCAGCACCATGGGCTCCACCACCATGTTCAGGTGCACAGGAAGTGATGTCGTATCACTTCTGGTTGCCATTTTGGCTGATCTGGACCCTTTGGGGGTGAGGAGGTTGAAAAACCTAAACTACCCCATTTACAGCTAGCTTTGGGAGACAAGTTGGCTGGCTTTCAGTCAAAAAGGTTAAGACGAAAAGCTCAGGAGAAGGAGACAAGAGAGCAGGAGGCCAACCAGAGAAGGTGTGCAAATCAACAAGGAGAACACCAGGGAGATTTCCAGCCTAGTTTCTCAGATGTCTCGCCACAGACTCTTGTAAGGGACTTGTAGACATGTTTTGAGTACCCAGCTTGTTGGGGGCAATTAGCTAAAATACATTGTAAACCGCTTAGATAACACTAGTTGATAGGTGGTATAGAAATAAATGCTATTGCTATTGCTATTGCAAGTTTTTGCTTCTGCCCTGGCCTCTCCCAAAGATTGCTGCATGCAGGAGCACATCCACACAACCACACCCTGGCACGGACTCAGATAGGAATGTGCATTTTTTTTTTTTTTTTTTTTTTTTTTGAGAAGGAATTCTGCTTCGGCTTGTGCTGGAAGGGGAGAACCTGGCATATTTAGTGCTCAGGAATGCTGTTATCTCTTCTATCCTGCTTTCCATTGAATTACTAGAATTGTACTGGCATGCTCTAAATCTGCATACACGAAGTTAGGATGTTGGTTGTGTTACATCACACCTCTGTTGGACCCTGACCTTGTGCAACTGTTGACATACCTGTCCGTGGGCCTGCTTTGGGACTCGGTTGCTACAGCTGGATCCTGTAGGGTCAGGATATAAATAAAATAAAACCATTAATCAATGTATGGAGCAACAAGAAATCTGATGTTGTAATAATCCGTGAATGTGGTTCTTGGCAATTCCAGTATGTTGAATGTGTTTAGATCTGGAATGAAAGAGTAAGAAGACTAACAGATGGAATATAAATAGATTTTTCCTTTCAGTTGCAGCTGGTAGCGGAGGCCAGGGTTGATCAGCGTTCCTCTGTGTGTTAGTTGTGTAGTTAGGATGTGTTCGATGAAAGAGAGAAGTCTTTTAGTCATGGCTTGTGTTATGTCTTTGTTTGGTTCTGTTCTGATTTAGTTCAGTTTAGTTTTGGTCCTAGTTCTACATGTGTAATGTTTGTGTGGGTGTGGTTTGTAATTATTATTTTTTTTGACAAGTCAACCACATGCAAATTTTGCACAGAATAAATCCCCAGTTGCAGCATTTCACAACAGGAGGTAATAATTCTACAAAGAAATTTTTTATTTTTTGGGCAGCATTTTCTGCACAGAAAATTCTGTTTGCTGTGTAAAACAACCATGCACAATTTTTGCACAGAAAACATCCCAAACTGTGATTTTGGGATGTTTTCTCAACACTTGAAAAATGTGCCTTTCAACTATTTCCCCAATATTTTCAAATATTTTTCCATCTCTATTTATACTACACTCAAGGGTCTCAGTCACTGACTTTGAGGAATTCACAATGAGGCACTTGGCAGTTGTACACTTCCAGTCTACAACCATTTTGTGGAATTTAAGCCTTGCAATGCATTTCGGAACATATTTCTGTGCCGAGATCCATATCAGAAAATGTTGGAGAAGCATAAAATTCATAAAAGCTAGCAGCATCTGCGAAGCAATCTGAGAATTAGAGACTAAGTTCACAAAATACTTTTCTCAAGCAGCTACACCACTACCAAAAATCCATCATCCTGAGGATAAAAATTTCCGTGCGTTTCATCTCTTTCAGTCCCTAAGCTTTCTGTTCAGTGGGTGGAATTTTCCCCTTTAAATATTTGATGCTCCAAGCAGGAGGGAAGACTTTTATTAAATATTTGATGATGTGGCTCCACTCCAGGGAAATCCTGGTGGTGCATCATTAGATCATGTTTTTTTCCCCTTTAACTGTTGCAAAAAAATTTTTAAAAAATGGCAGAGGGGGGAACCAATTCTCTTCAAGCCTTACTATTGCAAAAACTCTTGGAGGCAGAAATAAATGTACAAGGTAATCTTTTTTTGAAGCAGATAGGTGGAAATAAATGAAACATACAGTTTGTGGCATGTGAGAGATGCTTGGGGAATTTTGTACGTTCTGATACAAACTCTGATCACCTTCAGCTCCCAGAATAATGGGCAGGTTGCACCTAAAGGAAGCAGAAGTCTAAAAACCTTAGAAAGATCCATTTTCTGGTGTGATCCAATTTCCACTATGCCATTTCCCAGCCCCTGTGGAAACATCCTCAGTTCCTCCCTCTCCAAAGTTAGAGTTCCCACATTGGCAGGGTGGTACACTTGTCTTAGTCCAAACTTTAAAGAAGCTGTCCAAGTTGATGGTTCAGCACCTTGAGTAGCTCTTTTAAAGTTCGGACTAAAACCCGGAGCGGGCTTACCAGCCCACTTGACATGGAAACGGCCAGCCGCCATGACAAACCAGCCACACACACACACACACAAAGAATGGTGGTCTCCAAATGCCCCTTCGCTCTAAACCACAGCAAAGCAAAAGCACACCACTGTAGGCAGTCGAAAAAACCAGAAGACAAAGCATGTGTTCCAGCTGATTCATGTGGTTTTCCACAAGAACCTCGGGAATGTGGTATAAAATAAACAAGGCAGTGTTAAACACCTTTTAAAAAATAGTTTAAGACTGCAGACCTGCCGTTTAATTTTTTTTATTAAATATATTTCTGTATAAAAAAATACATATAAATCGATATTATATTCAACATACAGAATGCTTATCGATACATAAAAAGCGGTTCTATTACCTGTTGAATTGATGTTAAGAAAAGAATTTATAATAAATTTTCTTACTCCCTTTTACCATCTATCTGGAATCGTCTTTATGTGCTGTTCCTTTTATCCTATACATTTGAAACTCTCTAAATCTTCCTTCTACATAAATTTTTTGGTTTGAGTACACATTTTCTTTTACATTTCTTTATAGAACATTTACACGTTTTCAGTAACAATCTTTCTTAGATTGTTTCGAAGACCTGCCGTTTAATATTAAAAGCCCTCTCTTCACCCATGTCTTTCCTTAAAATAATGCACTGAAATGAGCCCACGGGGCTGGGCTTGCTACGTTGCAAATGGTGAGCGATGAATGGTTTCCTGGCTTTAAGAGTTCATCGGGCAGCGCCGTCGGGTTCGTGCCTCACTCAACACTCTGTGCATCATCTCAGGATGAGCAAGGTGTCCGGAGAAACCTTTCTGTTTGGTAACCTTTGGCGGAGAGACACGGAAAGAAAGAGATGGGCAAAGGAAAAGAAGCAGGATTTCATCACCTGGGCCACAAACGGAAATCCCAGATTATTGAAAGTCCTGTGTTTTAATTTTGGAGCTGAAGCTGAAATTTCTCAGAACAGATTTTTTGTGAGGTCATCCAGGGGAAGCGAGTAGGTCCCGTGCCAGCTTGGCAGTGAATCCATGCTGGATTTTTGGACGGCATGATAAAAGGGGGGAGATACTCCTAGAGAGGCAAAGCTATTCAAGTCTCACCCCAGTTTTTTGTGCATTTTGTTTAGCAAGCACGCCTGTCTTGGATGATGAAGCAGCCACTGCTGAACTCAGCGACAGGATGGTCTCAGAAGCACCAACTGAGGTGAGTGTCATTCTGAGCCAAGGCTGACCCCAGAAATTTGACTGCCTGAGGCAGGACAATAGAAGGTGCCACCCATCCTTGCTCAAAGCACGGAGCACCCAAAGCCAGCCAAGTTACTTTGGTGAACAAGAAAGAAATTCCCAGAAGCACACAAAGAGAGGCCATTTCCGCACTACACTGTTTTAGTGCTATTATTCCACTTTCAACCTCCTGTGGAATTCTGGGGTTTGTAGTTTCCTGAGGCCAAAGAGCTCTCTGGATGAAAGTTCTAAATGCCCTTCTCTAAATTGCAAACCCCAGAATTCCACAGGAGGTTGAAAGTGGAATCAGTTGTGTAGGGACGGGGGGGGGGTGATGAGGGTGATTCACCCTGGGTGGCAATGTTTCTGGGGCGTCCCAGCCCATAGCCACTCCCCTGCGCACCCTGACCACACCCCCATGTTGTAGCCCCGCCCACTCCCGCCCTCCCTCCACACACTCCAAATTCCACCACTGAGTTGAATAATTGCACTGTAACAGTGCAGTGAAGAAGTGGCCATACCCTAGCAGCAAAGATGCAGTGGGAGCAAAGCAATGGGAAGGTCTTTACTGATCTCACCACAACCACCAAGCTGTGGGTGCTCTCCCTTATCTCATTCTGCCACCAGTAGGAAGACCTCTTCCCATCCCACTGCTGTGGCCACCAATTGTGGGGACCTCCTAGATGCCTTTGTGGTTCCTTGGTGAGATGTTTTGCACCTTCTGTCCCAACTGGACACCGCCACCCTTGAATAACTGGTGCCAACGAAGACACTGTGTCTGAACTCAACCTTTCCGACAGGTAGCATCCCCAGAGGCAAAATCATATTAGACAAAAATAATAATTTATTAAACATAACATTGAAAATAACATCACAGTTTGCTTATTTAATACGTCTAGATCCTATTCTTCACTGTCTCTCATATTCATCTCCTAGCTAACTCGTACCCTGATTCTAACTCATCTCTGATTCTAACTCCTAACTACTCTAACTATTCCAACCACTCAAACCCCTAAATTCTGCTAACTCCCTTCTCATCACATCTTTGGCTGTTGCATATGCGTTGCATCGTTCAAAGCACACACTCTTGGCATGTCTGCACCAAGGATGGGCAAAGTTTAACCCATGGGCTGTCATACCCTCCCATTTTTCTGATGCACGTTTTCACTTATTCTACTCCCATATGCAAGAATGAGTCATCTTAATGACTTTCTTTCTACTTGGCAAGAATGTGACAACTTCTGCACCATTTTTGACCATCGTTCATACTATACAGTGCCATTTGGGGAAATACCTTCCTACCAAAATGTCTTTACATGGATACAACATATTTTGTAAAGAAACCATTGGTTTTCTATCCAAAACAATGGCCTGTTGTTAGTCCTCACTGGAGTAGACTCATTGAATCAACTGGGATGTTGATGATGATGATGATGGTGATGATGATGGTGATGATGATGATAGCAATGATGACAATAATTTGTATTCTGCGTTTCTCCCAAAACTGGGACTCAAGTTGGAGGACGTGATGCTTTGGAGTGCTGGTTAATGTCACTTCTGGCCACCATTTTGGCTGATTTGTGGGGGTGGAGCTGGGAAGGTGATGGGGAGTAAACTGCTGCATTTGTAGGATGGTTTTGAGCCAAAAAAAGAGTGAAATCTTGAACAAAAATGGGTTTGTGTGAATTGGGAGGCTTCCAGGGGCCATACAAGTACTCCCAAGGGCCACATTCCTCCTATGAGATGCAATTTGCCCACCTCTATTCCAATATGTGGAGTTGCCTATGCTGACAGACGATTTCTCAATTCAGGAAATGATGACCACAGATAGCGTCCTGGCGACCAGCGAAGAGAGCGAGAATGCAACCGACCCAGGTGTTCCGAAAATATCTGAAGGTACGATCACTGCTATTTAATTATTTGTTTATTCTGATTGCATGTCAGCTCAGAACAGAAAGATCTCTGGGTAGCTCGACAAAGATATTAACCAAACCATGGCTGGCATTCACTATTGCGGTTACGGAGTCACAATCTAGAGCTACGGATCCGTAGCTACGCTATACTCAGTAAGACTACATAGTCTTCCTGTAAGAGTACCGTCTATACTCATTTACTATACCTTAACTCTTAGGCCCTTTCCGCACTATACTGTTATAGTGCCATTATTCCACTTTTAACATCCTGTGGGATTCTGGGGTTTTCCGCTTGCTGAGGCCCAAGAGCTCTCTGGCTGAGGATTCTAAATGCTCCTCTCTAAACTACAAGTCCCAGGATTCCATCGGATGTTGAAAGTGGAATAATGGCACTGTAACAGTGTAGTGTGGAAATGACCACATTTAAGATTTTGTGTAGAATGGTAAAAGGTGAGAACTTTTAGTCTGTTCTTGGAGAATGTAAAAGAAGCATTGACTCTCTCCGCTGTGCTTCTTTTAGGTTCTTCAAGGACGGATTAAGATTTCATATTTTTCCACTGTACTTGGAGAACAGCACAAGGCTGTTGTAGTGCTATTATTCCACTTTCAACATACTATGAAATCCTGGGACTTGCAGTTTAGGGAGGGGCATTTAGGATTCTGAGCCAGAGAGCTCTTTGGCCTCAGGAAACTACAAACCCCAGGATTCCACAAGATGCTGAAAGTGGAATAATAGCGCCATAACAGTGTAGTGCGGAAAGGCCCATAGTCTAGTAATTCTTTAATAAAAGGCAGTGTTAAAACACGAAAGTTTCTAAATAATTAAATTAACAAACAAGTCCTTTCTTCTCAGTACCCAGAAAGTGCGTTTCCTACGGAATTTCTTTGCATTTGGAGCAACGCCCCTGCGGTAGAGGTTTCATTCTCGAGCTGACCTCAAATTAACAATTACGTAATAGGCCCAAAGTATCAGGTAGCAGCCCAAATTGGCTTACGTGGCCCCTAAAATTGCTTCGTCATCTCCTTGGTTCATCCCTGGTCCCGGTCCAACCCAGAGCGATGGAAGCCAAAGCCCCAGGCATTCTTCAAACAGGGGCGCGTGCCATCTCTGAATTTAATCTGGGCAGCAAGGGCTTTGGCCGCTTTCTTGGGTTACCTATAAATCCTTATATGAACCTGGAGGCATGCTAATGAATGAGGCTTGGCTCGCTTCGGTAAGGAGAGCTGGGTGGCAGATTCCACCCTGTTTCCTGATGAGGCAAAAGCTCTTGGCTCGCTCGCTGGAAAGGAGCCAAACTGCAATTCCTTCTTGAGAAGTCATTGCTGACCGTTCAGCACCATGATGCTGCACACACGTCATCCAACATTTCACAGGTGAAAACCAGGGCCATTTCCACACTAGACAGTCATAGCACTATTATTGCACTTTCAACCTCCTACGGAATCCTGGGGTTTGCCTTTGAGGCCCCTCCCTAAACTGCAAACCCCAGGATTCCCTAGGAAGTTGAAAATGGAATAATAGTGCTATAACAGTCTAGTGCGGAAATGGCCCAGGACTCACAAGGTCAAGCAAGATCAGAGTGCGGTTGAGATGGCCAACATTATTATTTTCAGTACGTAATGCAACATTATTATTTTCAGTACGTAATGCAAATTGTCTTTCTGCTCCTGTTCTACCATCATAGCCTCCAATATTTTGCAGATGAAAACAGGGACATTGCATCCAAGCAATATCAGAGCATGGTCAAGACGGTGAAAGTTATTAAAGAGGAAGGACACACAAGCTAGGAGAGGCCACAGCAGGTTGCTTTGGCCTGAGCCTACAGGGAAGGGCAAGACCAGGGTTGGATTCCCTGCTCGGCCATGGAAACCCACTGGGGGACCTTGGGCATGTCACACACTCTCACCCTCCAGAAAATCCTGTGACAGGGTCTCCATAAGTCAGAAACACCCTGAAGGCAACAACTTTGCTTCTAGTTTGAGGGTGGAGGCACAGCAGAGCAGAGGGTGAGCCCTGGTAGAAATGAAGTAAGTAGACAGATGCACACAAACACACCGGAAAGTCTTTGCAAGTCAAAGCAACAAATAAGTCGCTGTAAGTTGGGCATAAGTTGAAGTCAAACTGCAATTACAAAGTTTCAGACTGTGACACCCACTTCTGTCATTACAAATGCTAATAGCTGAACACGTGGCGTGAGATGCTAGCTTCCATCTTAAGACCATTTCCGCACTACACTGTTATAGGGCTATTATTCCACTTTCAACCTCCTGTGGAATTTTGGGGAGGGGGATTTGGAATTCTCAGTCCAAAAGCTCTTTGGTCTGAGTAAACTGCAAACCCCAGAATTCCACAGGAGGTTGAAAGTGGAATAATAGCACTATAACAGTATAGTGCGGAAGCAGCCTAAGTTCCACCCCCCCATCTCCTCCCCCATTTATATTCCATCGGAAGACCTGGCTTCAAACCACTCCAAAGCCCATGATTCTTTGTTTCCAAGGCAATCAAAGAGAAATTCAGTGGTGGCTTTGTACTTCAACCCAAGGCTGCCTTCACATGAGAATTATTGGGGGAATAAATGTGGGAAAATGAGACCCTATTTTTTTCCCTCTCTCTCTCTCTCGGTGTGGTCTGGGTTTGGTAGTAAAGTTGCTGTAGGGTAGAGCATTCTGAAGCGTGTACCCGGCAGAAGGCTAGAATTTTGCCAATTTCTGCCCAAAACTTTCCTAACACATTCTTTAGCAACGACTTCACTTTGATAAGATGCTGCCCCCAGCATGAAACAAACGACTGTTTTTTGCTCAGGTCCTTCAAGATGATTATTCTTTTATTTAAAAATAAAAACTGGTTTGTTTTTGTTATTTTAAATCTACCTCTTCTACGGAAAATCAGGGCGATGGCTTAAGCCTTACGAGGATCAATCGGGGTGAACAGCCTTATGAATCAGTTTGGACTGAGTGTTAAAATGCTGAGATGGCTTGTAAATATGATTTAATTTCCTGAGCCCTCCCCAGGAGGGAGAGAAAATGGCTCAGGCTGGAAAAGAGCAGATGTTGTTGTGATGTTTGTTTTGAACAGGAGGTGGATTGTGCAACCCTCTTCTCCAGGATCAGTATTTCAAAGTCAGGAAATGCAAAATTTCTGCTCATTCTATTGCCCTTTTTACTCTTTCCCTTTTCTGCTTTTGGGGCTTCCTCTCCAATTAGGGTTGCCAGTAGGACTGTCAGGCCCTGAGTCTCCAGTTTTCTTGGATCCCCTCCAGAGAAGAGACGCGAGTTCAAATTCTTCCATTTTGGGGACTCAGTTCTGGGCAAGAGCAAAAGGTTGTGGTGCAAATCTTCAGCTCAGCATTGAAGTAGTAGCTTTCTACAGTTTCTAAGGCTTTCTGCCCTGCTCTGTTATACTGCTATCGTTCCCCTTTCAACCTCCTACGGAATCCTAGGGTTTGCAGTTTAGGGAGGGACCTTTAGAATTCTCATTTGGCCTCAGGAAACTACAAACCCCAGAATTCCACAGGATGGTGAAAGCGGAATAATAGCACTATAACAGCGTGGTGCAGAGATAGCCTTAATCTTGCATAATCTCACTTCAGATTAGATGTGCACAGGAGGGTGTGAAAATAATTCCTGCTTCACTTTATGGCAAAAAAAAAAGTACAAATATTCAATCAATCAGTACCAATTTTAACCTCAGAAAAGTCAGAACTGAAAAATATTTTGTATTTTCTGAGAGTGCTTGTTTCCCTGCTGCATGAGTAACCGAATCAATAGGTAGGTTTATATGACTGAGCTGGTAGAGACAGTGCTGTGCACTGGTTAGAGTGCTGAGATGAGATTTGTTTAGTAAATATGCAGTCCCCCCACCTCTTCTACAGAAAATCAAATTGGCAACTCAATCTGTACAAGGACAGACTCAAGGAGAGGGTGAATACCCATATGAATCAGTGCTGCTCTGCACTGCCAATGTACCTAGCCTATTTCTTTTTGGTTCTGGTCCTTAAATTATCAGCTGCCAGTCCGCTTAGCTGCTGGTCCACTCCCCTTCCCCGTGGGGATGACCAACACAGAGACCTTTGTGGAAATGGCTCTGGCAGCGACAGCAGCTATCCGAACCGGCACATCTCCTGCCAACGCCAGGGCTGGTCCATTTCCAGTCCACACTGCCCAGTTGTAGCAGTTGGATCCCACTTTACACCACCATGGCTGCATTCCATGGAATCCTGGGATTTGCTGTTTGCTGAGGGACTCAGATATCTCTGCCAGAGAAGGTCCTCTTGTTGCAATTTAGGACCATTGCCTCGATTTCCCTAGCAGAGAATTCCAAATCATTCCCCAGGTCACCAATGTGTGAGCAGGAGAGCTTATTATTTTTACTGGTTTCTTTTTTAAAACAAAATTTAAATGTTTGTACGTTTTTAAAAATGATTTTATGCTGTCTTTATGTGACTCATTTTGCTTCTAAATTTTATTGTAATTTTTTGGAAAATGGATTGTTCTAGGACCCACATTGCATCCAACTCGAGGAGAAAGGCAGCACAAAATTAGATTAAATTAATCTCAGTATTCTATAGGATGCAGTCATGCTAGCCAAAGTGTTATGGAACTGCAACAGTGGTGTGTCTGCATCCCAGATCTTCAGAACCAGAGTTTTATTTTGTAATCACTACTGTTGTTGTTATAATTTAAGTGCTAGCAATCACCCCTTGTGGAACCCAATAATCTGGTCACTAAGATTTGGTCACTGGTCATATTTGGAGTGACCCAGGGAGACCTAAAAATATGGTGAAAGTCCCCCAAAAATCCTCTAGAGAGGGTTTAGAGAGCAGTGGGGTATTGCAGCCCTCCATGGTCTAACCCTAACCATAACCCTAACCTTAGTCTTTGCAGTTTCCCATCCTTGCTCTAGCCCTATGAATCTGGGAGGATGCTCTGCGGAAGGAAACAATGCTTCCTTCTGAACGGGCACACATAAGCTTGCCCTGGAGACATGCCACAGGAGAAAACTATTAATAGTCCACCTGCTTGAAAGTCACAGGTATAGGATGAGGGACATGTGGCTGGATAGCAGTATGTGTGAAAAAGATCTAGGAGTCTTGGTGGACCACGGGCTGAACTTGAGTCGGCAGTGTGATGCGGCAGCCAAGAAAGCCAACGTGATTCTTGGTTGCATCAATAGGAGTATGGTGTCTAGATCGAGGGAGGTAATGGTACCACTCTATTCTGCATTGGTTAGGCCTCATTTGGAATACTGTGTCCAGTTCTGGACACCTCAATTCAAGAAGGATATTGACAAGCTGGAACATTTCCAAAGGAGGGCAACCAAAATGGTGAAGGGTCTGGAAGGCATGCCCTATGAAGAACGGCTTAGGGAGCTGGGTATGTTTAGTCCGCAGAAGAGAAGATTAAGAGGGGACATGATTACCATGTTTAAATATTTGAAGGGATGTCATGTTGAGGAGGGAGCAGGCTTGTTTTCCGCTGCTCCAGAGACTAGGACAAGGAGCAATGGATTCAAACTACAGGAAAAGAGATTCCACTTGAACCTCAGAAAGAACTTCCTGACGGTCAGGGCTGTCCAGCAGTGGAATCTGCTGCTGCCTCAATGGAGTGTGGTGGAGTCTCCTTCTTCTTTGGAGGTTTTTAAGCAGAGGCTGGATGGCCTTCTGTTGGAAATACTTTGATGGGGGTTCCTGCATAGCAGGGGATTGGACTCGATGGCCCCCAGGGTCTCTTCCAACTCTATGGTTCTCTGATTCTATGCTTCCCCCTCCAGAGGGTCTGGAAACGGCGGCACTCGTTGGGATTATCATTGGCATCATCGTCGCGATTGGAGTCGCCACCGGGATCATCATTACGGTCGCGAAGAAAGTGTCGGGCAGGTACTCATAAACAGTGAGGGAGGCAGGTGTTAGGGTGGCATGGAAGACGTAGGAGGTCAGTTCTTCCTATTCCTTTTCTATGCAACATGAGCCCAGATAGGTTTTCTCAAATTGCAGAGTGTGTCCAAAATGGAAGGACATACCAGGGTCAGGCAAATCAGCCTGTTTCCGTTCCATGACCATTTCATATGTCTTTGTCCTCATTTTCAATTCAGTCATGGAAAAGATATTTTCAAGTATTTGAAAAAAAGGTTGAAAAATTAGTTTTCAAGCATCAGAGACCCCAGACAAGAAGAGTCCTAGGCAGGCGAGAATGTCACATTCCAGGACATATTTTGCTCCAAAATGGACATTTTCATGTAGAAAACAGAATCTGGGAAACAGAAAATAACCCTTCTGTGCAGAAAGCAAGTTTGCCAAGCACAGGACGGCAGATTCTGCACAGAAAATACCATTTCTGCATAGAAAAATGCTGTTTTCCCCGCAGGAAACCTACTTTCT
The DNA here is from genome assembly GCA_948472985.1 of Iguana delicatissima. NCBI lineage: Eukaryota > Metazoa > Chordata > Lepidosauria > Squamata > Iguanidae > Iguana > Iguana delicatissima. The sequence continues at coordinate 189,544 of CAOKZL010001388.1, forward strand.
GTACAAGAAACTGGTTTTCTGCACAGAAAATGCCATTTTCTGCCAAAAAGAACTGCTGATTTTGTACCGGATATTTCCTGAAAGCAAATAGACTTCAAAAACTATGCAGTTTTTGATGACTTCCTCACAGTGCAGAGGCAAAACGTTAAAATTAGTTGTTCTTTTATCCCTACTTCAATCTACCCCATTTCTGCCTCTGTCTGAATTTTTAAAGTACAAAAATATGCATTTTCTTTGAATGCTTTTTTTTAAAATACATATTATTATGCATATTTTGGCAGTTTGATTTTTTTTTCCCAAGAAGAATATCACAAAATTTAATGAATTGGAAACTTGGAAAACTACGTGTATTGCTGTCCATGCATTAACCCAAAAAGTCTAGATTGAGTTGGTTTGCTTAAAAAAATAGAGTCGGAAGAAACTACAGAAGAATCTGCAGAAAGTAATCTTTACTGCATATAATCCAACGAGTTGGCCGCTGGTGGTTTTTGGCTCCATGTCAGCAAAGCAGTGAATCTGCTCCAGGTTTTAGACTACACTTTAGAAGAGCTGTCCACGGTGCTGAATTGGATAGCTCCTTCAAAGTTCAGCTTCAAACCCTGAAGTGGAGCCACCACCCCACAAAAACAACCAGTGCAGTTGACTGTGTATGAGAGTCCCTGCGAACGAAGGCCAAGGTCATATTCTGTGCACACTTACCTTGGAGAAAGTCCCATTGAACTCAGTGGGTCTTACTTCAGAGTAGATGTGCGCAGGAGGGTGTGAAAGTCATTCCTATTTTCCATTGGGAGAAAAAAGTATAAATATTCAATAAATCAGTACCAGTTTGAAATCCAACCTCAGAACAGTGAGAATTGAGAAATGTTTTGTATTTTCTATAAGTGCTTCTTTGAATAACAGAATATGTAGATTTACATGGGTAGGCTGGTTGAGACAGTGTGATTCTGACATGGGATTTGGGTGGCAGATATACAGATCCCACACTAAGCCAAGAAAATACTGGGTGAGCTTGAGCCAAGAACATACATACTCTCTGATCTCCTTCACACTACACAATACTTTAATACCGCTTTAACTGTCTGTGAGTCCATCCTATGGAATAGCTAGGACATGTAGTTTTATCAGAATTCCCTGCCAGAGAGCTGCAGTGCCTCAACAAGTTGCAAATCCCAGGCGGTTAAAGTGGCATAAAAGGTGTTATAATTGTGTAGTATGAAAAAGATCAAGTTGGTCTACCTCAGAGGGTTGTTAGGAAGATAAGGCAGGAAAAGCCATGTATAGTACACCACTTTGAAATTATCTGAGCAAGAGGACAACATAGGGCCGTTCCACACTGCACTGTTTTAGTGCTATTATTCCACTTTCAACCTCCTGTGGAATTCTGGGGTTTGTAGTTTCCTGAGGCCAAAGAGCTCTCTGGCTGAGAATCCTAAAGGCTTCTCCCTATATTGCAAACCCCAGGATTCCAGAGGAGGTTGAAAGTGGAATAATAGCACTATAACAGTCTAGTGTGGAAAGGTCCATAAATTGAGAAACAGATTTCTTCATTTGTTTAGCAATATAACCTCTCTCCCCACCCGTTTCTTTTGACAGGCGCTAACAGGGGGAAACCATCGGGAAAAGAAAACCTCAGTTCCTCTGTTTTTGAGCGACTCTTTTCCTGGGCTAACAGTGGAAGACGACCCATGGAAACAGGACTTGCCACGGACTTGCCACAGAACTGAGACCTTGCCAGTCTACGGAGATCCAACCCAATTTGCTAGAATGAGACACTGAGAGATGTGGCTGAACGTAGAATTTTTCCTCACCTACAACAGAGATTTTTATTATTATTATTATTTTAAATGGACAAATGTGTACGCTAGGAAAAATGAAAATAAATGAAGAACAAGAAAAGCTATTTAGCTCCACAGCGCTGTCAACACACAATTTATTTTCTTTTTTAAAAAAAATGGCTTGTGACCCTTCATGGAATGCCTGGAGCAAGATGGCTTCATAACCTGGAAGGGGCTTTTTTCCTTTTAAAGTAGTGTCACCACCAAAGTTAGACTTCAGGGCTGAAAAATAAGCACAGTCCTCCCAAACACGATGGGATGGTCTTACTACATTTTGAAGGAATACATGTTTCCATCTTAAGAAGACTCTTCCTGTTAAACCATTAAGTCCAGCAGAAGGGCAGAGAGAGAGACAGAAGACATTAAATCTAGAGTCCAAAGTTACCAAACGGCACCAAGGTTTTAAAAGGACAGATCATTGTTATATTCCTCGCTGAAAATTCTGAAGTTAGGACAACTCCAATTCCTGGAAAAACAGTGCCCCAAAATGTGGTACCTTGCTCTCAAGAGCCAAGATTTTTTTTTCTTTCATAAATCTTGAAGAGGTTTCAGTGAGTAGAGAGAGTGGAGTAGAGATCTCTGATACCAGACTAGATTTCCCTGGGTTTCAAGAATGGGCACGCTCAGGAGCCGGTGTAATTCTTGCTCTCTCTCGGGGTTCAAGGGGAGGGCTATGTGTGGCCAATATTGTAGTGTGAATCAATATTGAAGATTGAAGATTCCCATTTTTGCAAAGCATTGTCATTGCATTTGCCACATCATGGTGGAATCCCGCTGGTGATATGCACCACATGACTTGAATTACAAGCATGTCTGTTGTGTTTGGACAAGGCACAAGAGGCTATTTGCTAGAGCAGTGCTTCCAAAACCCTGTTGCTCCAGGTGTTTTGGACTGTAGCTCCCACAAGCCTCAGAGAGCTTGGCCAAGGCATGGGGATTATGGGACCTGATGTCCAGAAAATCTGGTGGACTCAGGATTGGGAAGCACGCCATTAGGCCCTTGTGTTCCATCGAAAACCTTCCTCCTTCTGCAGCAGCTACCAAGCCCGAGGGGCACTCCTGCAGCCATTAATAACTGGGGAGGGGAGGAAGGAAGGCAACAGAGCTGCAGGGACTGCCACCCACCCCTGCAGCAGTTTTCCAGAGAAAAAGGAAGAGGAGAAAGATCATAATTTGTGTTCCTTTCTCTTAGGAGAACTGCAGCAGGGATGGGAGAAAGTCCCTTCTGCTTGGGTGCCACTCTCCCGTTCCTCCCAACAGCCGTTACGCAGCTGTGGGAGCTGGGGGCTTCACAGTTGTTGGAGGGGGAGAGGCGCAGAGATCTCCATTGCACTCCATATGCACAATGCAGGATTCCAGCTTAACGCTCCTTTGCAGTCCCCATCACACCCAAAATGCTTTGATGAAACCGGCTCACTACACCTCTGGGCAAACATCACAGGCTTCTTCGACACTGCACCACTATTGCACCATGATTCCACTTGAAAAAAGCCATATTGTATCCTATGGAATCCTGGGATTTGTCATCTGGGGGAGCTTCCAGAGCTTTCTGGCTGAGAATGTTAAGTTTGTTGCTGCTGCTGTGTGATTTTAAGTCACTTCCAGTGTACGGTGACACTAAGCAAACTTATCATTGGGCTTTATTGGCAAGATTTGTTCAGACGGGGTTTTATCACTGCTGAGGCTGAGAGAGAGTGACTTTGGCTGGCAAGTGGGAATTTGAACTCTGATGTCCCGAAATTTGAACCGTAATCTCTCATGCTGGCTCAGAATTCTAAATGCTCCTTCCTAAACTTCTGTGGGATGGCACCATAACACTTAAAGTGGAATTGGAGCAGTATAACTGCCTAGTGTGAAAGGCCCAGAGTTCAGCATGGGGCCGTACCTCACCGTCTGGACTCGCTCCTCTTCTTCGGCACTGAAACTTACTTATTGGTCTGCCTCTCACCTGCATCTGGACCAGAGCCCAGAAGCATCCATCTTCAAGCTAACACATCTTGTGCTGACGTCGATCCAAAGATTAATTCATTTATGTTAATCACGTTGGTGAATATTCCACACTTAATTTGTTAGGCTGATCGCTAGCGAGGCATTAGCACCGCATTACTTTGATTAAAAAAAGAAAAATCAAATAAAATGGAGAGGCTTTAATGGCTTGGCTTTCCTTTATTTTTTAAATAAAAAATGTAAATTTATTAGACTAGTTTTATGGTGCACCTCCCATCCAACCCCAAGCTCTCTGGACAAAGGGTGGGATATAAATTTTTATACATTCATATGGTTTTATTGTATGCACCCCAAACTCTCTGGATAAAGGGTGGGATATAAATTTTTATACATATTTAACTAAATAAATATCAATTTAAAGAACAAAGGAAGCAGAATGATTAATAACAACAGCTGGCATTCTTTATCGCATTACAGGTGCATAAACGAGAGCTACAGATCTGTACCTGCTCCAATTCCCATAAGACTGTACAGTCTGGCTGTCTGATCTTAACACCTAGAAACCCACCTTAATAGCCAGCAATAAGATCAATTGAAGGAATTCTGTTCGGCTGCTGATCAGAGGCGTATCTAGGGTGGGGCAAGTAGGGTACGTGCCCTAGGTACCAGTGCCAGGAGGGGCACGAGAAAGTCATGCTGGAAGATTTCACGGTGGAGGAAGAAGCAGCCCTGAAGGTAGTGGCACGATTTCCACACTTGCCCTAAGCACTATTTACACTAGATACGCCTCCGCTGGTGACTGGGGCACAAAGAGAATGATATAGAATCATAGAGTTGGAAGAGACCCCCAAGGGCCATCCAGTCCAACCCGTTGCTATGCAAAAACACACATCGAAGTACTCCCAACAATGGCCATCCAGCCTCTGCTTAAAAACCTCCAAAGGAGGAGACTCCACCGTACTCCATCGAGGCAGCAGATTCCGCTGCTGGACAGCTCTGACCATTAGGAAGTTCTTTCTGAGGTTCAGGTGGAATCTCCTTTCCTGCAGCTGGAATCCATTGCTCCTTGTCCTAGTCTCTGGAGCATTTCCAGCCCCTTCCCAATCACTGATTGGCTGCGACCATCAGAAGCAGGACCCTTCCCACAATTCCACACCACAGCCTCACTCACTAGGGGGTCGGAAATATCCTCCTCTTTGTGCCCCAATCAGCAGCCAAAAAGACCTCCGTCGCTCAATGCGGCTGCTGGCTCCTAAGGTGGGCTGGGGGGGCCAAGCCAGGAGATGTTAGTTACACATACCTAACCAATGTAGAAATTCAGTGCATTGTAAAAATATTCAGGAGGAGAGGGTAATTTTTCTTTAGAACTGCGGCACATGGAGACTGGGGAATTCCGAGGATTGTAACACCAAGAAATAACCTCCAAGTTTGGATCACACAAAGAAGGAATGCTTCACCTAAGATGATGCTTGCTATAAAAATGCACACATCACTTCAAAGCATTGGAAATATTTTGCTTCGCCCTCACATTGCTATGACCTGTACACAGATCTATGCAAAACACAGTCGAGACATGAAGCGACTCAGACTCACATGATGAGTCAATTAAAATGTCTTCCGCACTTGGCAGGGCCACCCATCACATGTTATCCACAGTTCAAAATCTGCCTCCGGAGTTGGCAGGCATGAAATCTCAGCCAACGAAGAGAGCGGTTCTTTCATTTTCATGGTCTGTTTCTGCCATCAGTGAAATGTTTATATGGTTGTGCAATAGAGACGTTGTTTGCTATGATGCTGGATTTCTTCGAAATCTGAAAGACCGGAGCTAAATCCTGAAGAATGACAATACAAGCAATCGGAGGCTAAGAAAGTTTTGAGAAAGTGCCCCCCCCCAAAAAAAAACTGGGACCAAGTTTTACATACATGATCAAGGCCAGAAAATAAAAAGTCAGGAATTAATAGGGATAGATGCAGGGAGGGACTTTCCCCATCAAAACAAACCAAAAAAACCCCACAGAGCTTGGAATTGTTGCTTAAAACCCCTGACATATTGCTTGTTGGCAGATAAAAGTAACATAACACGACATTAACAAATATTGCCTGTGGTGTTATTACTTATTTTCTACAAAAACACATTAAAATGGCTCCAAAGGGACTGCCGATTCTCCCCAAAGCGATATGGGCCTCATCCTACCCCCATGTTTTCCTTACTGCTATTAAAACATTGAGAAACAATAACGTTCTTGCCCATAAAAGAATATAGGAAGCCCTCATCGTCTGATACCCTGTTATCTGAGGAGGTGTCCTTTTTGGCAAATAGAGGACAAGGTTTTTTTCACTTTGATTGGGGGTTCCACTCATTCTTCGGTTCTTCTCGCCTACAGAGGCTTGCTCGGAACCGCTTGAATAAAAGTTTGCTGAGAGGGAAGGAAAGGCATGAAGCCAGCTGAGAGACTTTGCAAGCAAATTTGGCCAGCAACCTTCCTGCCCATTGCATGAGGGCAACTGCACTGGCATAGGCAATGGCCACAGGAGGGGGAAAAAATGGCAGTGGGAAAGACCTGTGGTGGCTTATGGCTTCCATGCTAATGGTTTGGTGAATCCAGGCCAGGCTTCCATTCATATTTTAAAGGGTGTGATCCAAACTGGTGGACCATCTCTCCAAACTAGATTCAGCACCCCGGAGAGCTCCTTTGAAGCCATCCAAAACCCGGACTGGATTCACTGTCACGTGCGACCTGGAGGAGGCCTCCTGGGATGTAGAAGGGGAAAAGGAGAGCAGGGATGAGAGGACCCAGTTGTAGCCAGAAGAGGCTGATGGTCCTGCTGAAGAGGTAGAGCCTGGTCCATCCCAGACGGCAACTGCAGATCAGGAGAAGGAAGCAGAGAAACTTCACCCTCTTGTGGGACATAAATTAATGCACCAGGGCAAAAGGTCAGGCAATGCGCTGCTCTACTTTGAATACAGAATGCAGAGCTAATCGGGCCAGCTGGGATGATGAACTGCTGGCTACAAATTAGATCAGCCCAGGGCATTCCACTGCAATAGCTCCCAAACTTCTGCAGAACCCTGTCTTACATCCCTGACCTTCAGGATATATTTTTGGACTAACCCTTTCTGGCAGTTCCTCTCCTGGCTTTGGACTCTGCTCAGAATTGTTTTCTCCCTTTGAACCTTGCAGTGTGCAAGCCTTGGGACCAGACTGGCTTTCCTCTTGGGGTACCTGGCTGTTTCACTCAGATGGCATTGCAACTCCACATACTGAGGGAGGTTATCCCAAGCTATCGTCCCTCTGCCTCTGCAAATATCTTACTGTACCAGCAACCCTTAGTCTCTCCAGTAGTTTTCCACCTGGGGAAGCCGTTCCGCTTATGGCAGCTTGGACAGCCTAACTCTGCTGGAGCCGTCTGCAGGTTACAAAAATACCCTCTTGTGTTTACTGAGCCTTGCTGACCAAAATAGGGTGTTTATTGTGGCCCTGTTGGTGATACTTAGCCAATTTGCAAAGTGAACTGCTCCCACACCCAGTTCAAGAGTTGTTAGTGTGCCAGGAGACAAGAATTGACATCTTCATGTTGTCATGGACCAGAGAAAGTTATCGCAGGGTTGCGAGGGCATCTGCCTCCTAACTTGCCAGCAACGTTGGGCCTCTTTTGCAGTTTTAACGCATCAAGTCAAATTTTATTTGCTTTGAGCCAGTGGCTATTGCTATCATCACAAACATAATATATAGCAGGAAGTGGAACCACCATAAAAGCTTAGTAATATTAAAGAAATCTTATTTTTAAAATATGGGTTTTGGTACTAAAAAGATATAAACAAAATGTGTATAACCAAAGGGGCTTAATATTCAGATAATATTGCTGAGTTCCTTTTAAAGTATGTGTGTGTGCATGTCTTATCAAAGCTTTTTGTTTCGTGCTGCCATTCTATGTCCTAAAGGGAGGGATGGTGGAAATAAATAATAATAATAATTATTATTATTATTAAAATCATTAAATGTTAAATGTTTCTCTCCACAAAAGATCCTTAAATTAAAGGCAAACATTTATTTATTTTTAATTTTTTATTCATTTGTATTTGTATTTGTATATTATAAATATTAGTATTACTATTTTTATTATTGGCATCCAGTACAAGTGGGTCATTGCATTGGCTATGTCCTATAAACCTGCTTTACAAAATTAAATGCCATTGCCTTGAGCACACTTACTCTTCCTAAGAGTTTGGTCACTGTTGGTGCTTTTCGTTTTTAGGGCCAGTCTCCAGTTGGGCCTCAATTAAATATCTGTTCCCCAAACTGTTCACCCCAATATTAGCCCTGGGCAAACTGATCTTAAACATTCAACAAAATCTGTTTACTTTTTGCAACTTAGACGGCGGATTTGCAAGCTCCTAGCTTGACCATTGCTATTTTGGGCTGCTTGGGCTGAGTCAAATATTTATTGTGGCTCACAGCAGTGTACCTGTTGGTCAGATATTTACTTCTGTCCTCAAATCACCTCAGAGGAGTGAGGCTTGGCTCAAAAGCTGCCAGGCCACAGTGTCAGCCGAGGCTTTAGGGGCTTCCCCAGCCACAAATGTGTCCCCATTTGTTCCATCCAGTCTTCCAAAACTCAATCAGCCCTCTATATTGCTAGGATTAGGTGCATAGGACTTTTGCAAAAGTGGAAAAAATGTGTGTGTGTGTCTGCTCAGGGTCCAAACCAGGTCAGGGAAAGGAGAGGGAAGGGGGGTAGGTTGGCATAGTGGCCCTATATTTCCAGTCTCTCAGCCATCTCCTTCCTTGGGTATCGGGGGGGGGCATCACGAGACGGTTTGTGGTGCTGCAAAATTGGGGTGTGATCCGTCCTTAGCTTGCCAGGGTGATAGAGGAGGGGGGAGGACCAGAGGTGGCTTTATAAAGGGCTGCGTGGCCCGATCAGAGCCGTGGAGAGGGAAAGTTACCCCAGAAAAGAAATGCCTTGGGTAAGAAGAGGTAGGCATTGGAGAACCTCACAGATGATCAATCCATGAAAGCTAAACTTGCAAATGTGGAGGGCCGATACACAACAATAATAATCACATCATCTCTTGCTCTTCTAATCTAAATATACCCAGCTCTCTAAGTTGTTCCTCATAAGCTTTGGTTTCCAGATCTTTGATCATCTTGGTTGCCCTTCTCTGGACTAGTTCCAGCTTCTTGTCATATGCCCTTAAGCTTTCGGTCCCAGCCTTTGGCCTTTGCTCACAGCTGAAAAATGGTTTTATCAACACACACGCACCACCTTTTCATTCTCTTGCTACTTCCTTCCCTTTTTTTCAGGGTCTGCCATGGGCCGGGGCCAGCAGAGGTCAAGTTGCAGCATCAAGGAGGGTGGCCATCTGTATGTCAGATGGAGCCACAATCAAGTAACAACTCCAGTGTGGGCAAAGGAGTTGAATTCCATAAATAGCAAACAACTATCCAAAGGAACAGAGAGGTAGCCAATGTAATCCAAGGCAGACAGGAGGTCAGCTTCCCAAAGTAGCGAGGACTGGCCTTTAGAAGGGCAACTGTTATAATCCATGGCCAAGAGGAGGTCAGGTTCCCAAGCAAGCGGGGCAGGGTACAGGCACTCTTTCTGCTAGGCAGGCAGGGTTTCCTCCAGCAAGACGAGCAGACCGAAGAACATGCTTTGAGGGTGGGACTTTATAGAGGCTGCTGGACCCAGATTGGTCCTTGCAAATCTCCAGAGTCCAGTTGCTTCCAGAGAGAGAAATCAACTCATCTTGGAGCCCAGACGGTGCTCTCGAGAAGCCCAGTTCAGACAGCAAGGCTGAACCTGATGAAGAGGTTGTAGCAAAGCAACAAGGCCAACCCTTGCATGTCAGATGATTCTAAGGTTTGGCCCTATTGGAAAGAAATCATGTAGCACGTGCTAGGGAAAAATCTCTCCCTTGGATCCTGGTGAGGCACTGAATATTCCATATTCTCCAATATTTCACAGAGGGAAACTGGGACACGTGTTGGTAAGCAACATCCAATTGGCAAATATTAACAGTGGGAAAGAACAGACAAGCTAGTAAAGGCTGCAGCAGTTTGCTTTTGCATGAGCTGCCTGGGAAGGGCAAGATTCTTCCCATTCTTGTCCTCTCTCCTCTGAGTTAATTGAATATAAACTCCTTTTGCACTTGGAACTCAGTTTGCAGCTGTCGAAGTAAGCCGAAGATAAAGGGGGGAAGTGGGAGGAGGAAAGAGAAACCGGGGCATTTTAAAAGCAGCTGGAAAAGTGGGACGGCGGAGGATTAACTAGGATTGACCCCCCCCCAACCAAACTAGGACAATTGCAGGGTATGTCATTGGGCTAACTGGCTCTGTATTTTCTTGGGCATGTAGCGCAGAAGGTAAGGTAGACAGCTTAGGCGGGCCTTGGGGCCAATTTTCTCCCATGGGACTCTGCAGCAGTCTGCCAAATATGAAGAAGGAGGAAGAGACACGAGCAGAATTCTATTTCTGGTTTTGCAAAATGATTTTTTTTTTCTTTTCAGTCACTATTCCTGGAGGGTTCTAAGCGTTCACTCCTTTTTTTCCATCCATAGCAGTCAAGGGCCACAAAAACAAGCATCAGGGCCAGACTTCATCCTCCCAAAGTGTAAGACACCCAAACTTACTTTCCAAAGCACTGGACCCCCTTCAAGATGTCAGATACCCTACGGCAGTGGTTCTCAACCTGTGGGTCCCCAGATGTTTGTGGACTTCAGCTCCCAGAAGCCCCAGCCACTATGGTCAATGCTCAAGGCTTCTGGGAGCTGAAGTCCAAAAACATCCGGGGACCCACAGGTTGAGAACCACTGCCCTACAGGTTCCCAGAGCTCCATCAAAATGCACACTGAATGCTTGGGGCCATGTTATCTTGCAAAACACGGTTTACATGGCTGGCTTTTCATTAGAGCCTGGAAAAGTTACCTTTTTTGGAATGTAACTGTAGGGATCCCCAGTCATTGGGGAAAGATTCCAGGAGTGGTAGTCTAAAACAGTAACTTTTTCTCTCTCTGTCCTTTACTGTGGCTCCAAAAGGAGACTATGGCAACTATTCACAGTCATTATTTGTAGAAAAGCATTTACTCTTGTTTGCTTCAGTGCTTTCCCTCTCTCTTAAAAGGAGGATTTAATTGCATTTGCCATAGAAATTGTGTGGGAGGAGGACTAACTAGAAATGCAGCTTGTGGGTTACGGCTGTGTACTTTTTATGGAGATGAAAGAACCAGCTGTCTCAGACTTTACCAGTGCCCTGCCTGCTCTCAAGATGTTTTTTCCCCCCTTAGCAAACATCTCATTTGATTCCTGCACAGTAGTGCCTTTGTGTTGGAGTTGCACCACTTTTCTCTGGCTTTTTACAGCCATGCCTGTACATTCTTACACATTCCTTTTTATTCAATCAACAGGATCTGTTTATACACCTTTGCTCTTTTTGTTTGCTGGTCTACAACCCATCCAGGAAGGCTTCCTTTCTCTACGTGGAAGTAAAAAACATAAAATCACTTAGGGAAATGGACCTTTTTGAGACATGGAGCCTCACCTCCTGGGTGCCCCAACAAAAAAGGCCCTGTCTTGTGTTTCCACCAGCAAAACTTCATAAAATAAAGATTCATAATGGAGAACCCCATAAGATGATGTGAGAAGATGGGCAAAGCCCGAACCGAGCTGTAGACAGTCATTGGATGACAGTTCCCAGAACCAACATCAACATTTTATTCCCATCATTGAGTAGGTTTTGTTTTTATTCCAAAACATATCAAAATAAAAATGTCTCCTTCTCATCTCTCTCTCTCTTAATATATAATTTTAAAGATATAGTGCTGTAAGGCACCAGTGAAATAGCACTTTTGCAATATGATGGTGTAAATCTAAGGTTATTAATTATTTTAGCAAAGAAATGGTATGGTAGAAAATTTGCTCTTCAAACGGAAGTTGTCAATAAATCAAGGTCCCTTTAAAAAACTTGGAAGAGTCTTAGTGCACTGCCAAGAAATCGCTATATCAGGAACAAACAGCCCCCACCCCCCCAAAAAAGACCAACAAATGGCATTCTAATACTAATGTAACCCTTATAAGTATTGGGTGGGGATATCCTAAGGAGGGAGCACTGTCCTTTCTGGTTGATTTCAGAAGAAGAGAGAATGTTGGAGCTGGAAAGGGGCTGCAGTTCGATAGGCTAAGGAATCCTCCTTTTCACTTGGAAAAATTTAGTGGTATTTTTAGTTCATAGGGGTAGTCATAAGTCAACTGGTGATTGAAGACATGTTCACACAGCCAAGGAGGAGAGAAGAAAAGATTAAATTCTTTGCAGTGTGATTTCTACATTGCACTTCCATCTATTTTACATTTTTATTTAGGGCTTTAAGCTCGCATCCAAACGTTGCAATGCTATTGCACACGTTGGGCAGAAGAATCGTGGATTCAAGTCCCGCACCAGCATTTCAACGGATACATGGGGGGGCATTGCGTACATATCAAATTTAGTATATATAATTTGTCGTCTTGTTAAAATGTATATTCTGGGACTTAAATTGGGACTGTGTTTGCAATGGTTAATTATAGTTGGTGCCATAGTGGAAAAAAATTGGAATGTAATACATACTCAAACAGAAAAAAATTTGAGCTTTTAGTTTGAAATGTTTCTCAAATTATATTTACCATGTATAATAAACAATGAAAGCTATTGTTTTATATAATAGCAGCAGCTAGAATGGTGATGGCTCAAACTTGGAAAAGCAAAATTCTCCCTTCAATCACTGATTGGGAGATAAAACTTTTTGATATGACGCAGATGGATAGCTTTACCTCTATGTTAAGCAGGGGGAAAATCCAGTAAATTTGTCAAAGATTGGGATAATGTGATATTGTATTATAAGAACAGTTGGGTAATATTAAGATGGTTAATATTGAATCTTAAAGGCGCAATTGCATAGATATAATAGCTATATCTGAGTAAATTTCAGGCATAACGATAAAGTTTCTTTTGGCTGTCCCTTACTTGGGAAGAAGTTTTGGTGTGTAAGAAGCATGATTCCAAACGATGATCGAGAAAACAAGAAGAATAACAAAATGTGATAAAATTAAATCTTTGCCCTTTATTTTCTGGAATATATTATGTTTAAGGTATTGTTATTCAAGTCTACATGTATAATATTTACTTCTTGATTGAATGTATGATTGTGTTGCATGATTTAATTCTTTTTTATAAAAATTAATTGGTAATAGTTGGCCCCATAGAACCCAGAAAGAGGGTCACATGGGAGGAAGAGACACGAAACTGTCAATAAACCCAGCAAAACATAAGGAGTTGCATTCGGGCAACCCATGCTTCTTTAAACCAAAGTCAAAGAGTCCTAGATTTCATTCCAGGAAGGAGTCCCCCATCCCAACATCCCAAATGAGAGTTGTCAGCAAGTGTTGGGTCTTGTTTTCCTCCACAGTAGGGGAAAGGACAGGTTGGACGGAGCGAGGGTTTGGGTTGTTTTTTTTTACATATGTGTGACCCATCTCAATCTGCTATGCTAGCATCTGATGCGGTGCACCTGTTCGCGGCACCCAAGGTCTGAGCTCCGTTAAGCTCGAAACAGGGCAGGATGATGGAGTGGGAAGAGATACCCACCGGCATGTGATAGCTGGCATCCTTGGCTGGATTAGGCAGCTGGCGAGAGAGACGGGAGAAAGCAAATCATCTCGAAGCTCATCCCAGGCAGCTCTGTTCCAGATTAGGACCCTGAAAAGCCAGCTTGCCTCTCTTGGAATGCATTCAGTGATATCATGCCCTCGACGGACTGGCACAGGGAGGAGACAGCCCTGCTTTTTGAGAGAAGGGGCAACTTGGTTGTTCAAGATCCCCTATTTTTCTGTTTATTTATTAATATATTTCGGTTTGTATCTGCCTTTAAATCACCTGCCAATCTTATGCACTTCACAGGGTTTTCTTAGGCCTATAGCACCAGGTATTATTATTATATTTCATTATCATCATCTATAATGACTTGGATGAAGGAGTAGAGGGCAGGCTGATCAAATTTGCAGATGCTACCAAATTGGGAGGGGTTCCTAATACACCAGAGCACAGGATCAGAATTCAAAAGGACTTTGACAGATTGGAGGGCTGGGCCAAAGCTAACAAAATGAATTTCAACCAAGAGAAATGTAAAGTCCTACACTTGGGCAATAAAAATGGAATGCACAAATATAGGATGGGGGACACATGGCTGGGTAACAGTATGTGTGAAAGGAATCTAGGAGTCTTGCTAGATCACAAGCTGAACATGAACCAGCAGTGTGATGCAGCAGCCAAGAAAGCCAACATGATTCTTGGTTGCATCAATAGGAGGTAGGTCAAGGGAGTTAACAGTACCTCTATTCTGCTTTGGTTAGACCTCATCTAGAATACTGTGTCCAGTTCTGGGCACCTCATTTCAAGAAGGATATTGACAAGCTGGAGCATGTCCAGAGGAGGGCGACCAAAATGGTGAAGGGTCTGGAAGCCATGAAACCCTCTGAGGAATGGCTTACCGATCTGGGTATGTTTAGTCTGCAGAAGAGAAGGTTAAGAGGATATAAGACAGCCATGTTTAAATATCTGAAGAGATGTCATGTCAAGGAGGGAGCAGGCTTGTTTTCTGCTGCTCCAGAGACCAGGACAAGGAGCAATGTATTCAAGCTGCAGGAAAGGGGATTCCACCCGAACCTCAGGAAGAACTTTCTGATGGTCAGAGCTGTCCGGCAGTGGAATTTGCTGCCTCCATGGAGTGTGGTGGAGCCTCCTTCTTTGGAGGTTCTTAAGCAGAGGCTGGGTGGCCATCTGTCAAAGGGATTGCTTTGACATGTGTTCCTGCATGGGAGAAGGGGGTTGGACTGGATAGCCCCTGGGGTCTCTTCTAACTTGTGATTCTATGATTCTACTATATCATGTTTGTATTTGCCTTCACCTGCTGACCTACCATGATCCCATGAATTTTGCAGTTTTTGTAGGGAAGGAATATTTAGAGGTAGTTTTGCCAGTTCCATTCTCTGAAATATAGCCTACAGCACTTGGTGTTCACTGGCAGCCTCCCATCCAAGTACTAACAAGGGTTGACCCTGCTTAGCTTCCAAGATCAGACAGAATCTGGTGCCTTTTGGAGTCCACCCTATACATCAGAAGGTAAACAGGGACATGGGCGACCATGCAACCTAAAAGTGAAGTCAAAGTGGCCAAATTCATTCATTTTATTCAAATTTATTCATGAGGAAGAACACACAAGGTAGGAGAGGCTGCAGGAGTTTGTTTTCGCCTGCTGAGAAGGGCAAGATACTGTCCCCTCTTCTCCTCTCCTCTGCCCTGCCCGAATTACTGAAATACAAACTACTTTTGCGCTTTGAACTCAGTGTGCAGTGATGGAAGTAAGTTGAGGACAAAGGGGAAAAGTGGGAGGCAGAGAATGAAACTGGGACATTTTAAAAGTAGCTTAAAAAACGGGATAGCAGAGGATTAATTGAGGCTGACTCTGCCAAATTGGGACAATTGGAGAGTATGTGATTACGCCCCCTACCCAAAATGCCAAACTTTCTTAATTTCAGCTCATAAAGCATCATTAGTGGAGAGGCATTATCATTTTTTATTTATTTTTATTAAAACTCGCTCTATTTACACATACATATCTTCATGTCTTACTCATATTTTTTTCAGATTGTATAAAAAAAACATTGATTTGCTTATAATACAACCTTCCATTTTACATATATTTCCATATTATTATCCATCCAGGATCCTCTAGTTGCACTTATATAATGCAATTCATTCTAATCAAAAGAGTTCACCATATTTTAGACTATTATTTCACTCATAAAGATTCATGGATTTCTAAACCCGATCCTTATCTATATTTCAATACCTTGGGCATCATCATTTTGTTGATATTGGTGTTAGCACTATAAGGAGTCAGAAATCCTTCTTGCTCTTCTGCAAACATGCCCCAAATCAACTAACTAGATTGCCAACTTATCATCTGCCTGCATCCCTCTGGCGTACGCCCATTCAATCTACCACAGCCTTTGAAAAGCTGCCTCTTATACCTCACCAAAAGGAAGAAGCAGGGAGAGTGTTTCAGCCGATGCTAGTAAATTACAGTTCAGAGTACAATAACAAGGTTCCCATCCATCCACTGCATTCCGCTCCCTTAGGGTTTCATGTTTCACTCCGATTACAAAGCTAACCCCTTTCCATTTCCTGTTTGCTCCTGGTGTGTTCTGGTGCGCTTGAAATGCTTGGCATAGTCTTCACATTCCAGTCTGCAAAGCTAATTTCGTCATGTTGGAAGGTCTCACCAAGTCCTACCCGCAGGATGTCTCGGGCTGCCAGCACTGAGGATGAGAGGACATCATCCATCCTTCTCCTCTCTCTTTCGTTAGCTGTATCCTGCATTCTCCACCTATGACATTCTCATTTAACCAAGACAATGTCTAAAATTAATTCTGGAATTGGGCAAACGGAGGCATTGAATCCCCAAATAAGAGTTCTGCCTCCAAATGAAAAGCCTGAGAGATCTCGTAATAGCTATCTTTAAATACGTGAAAGGGTGATGCGTAGAAGATGGAGCCAGCTTGTTTTCTGCCACTCCAGAGACTAGGACACGGAGCAATGGATTCAAGTTGCAAGGAAAAAGATTCTACTTAAACATTAGGAAGAACTGCTTGACAGTAAGAGCTGCTGGACAGCAGAACAGACTGGACTGTCCTTCTTTGGAGGTCTTTAAAGAGAGGTTGGATGGTCATCCTTCAGGAGTGGTTTGGTTGCATATTCCTGCGTGGCAGGGGGTTGGTCTAGATGGCCTTTGTGTTCCCTTCCAGCCCTAAGATTGCATGATTTTATGCGCTGGATTGACTGTCTACAGTCCATGGCTCCCAGGAGACCCCTACCAGATCCCTCCCTTAGTGGATCAGCTGTGAATACTCGCTGGACAGGTCTTCAGTAACCAACCGGAGGTGCCGGACTTTAAATGTTTCCATTAATGCGGCAGTCTTAATGGATGTTTTAAATTAAAGCACAATTTAATATTTATAAGGTACAGTGTTTTACTGAGATGCTTGGGGAAACGTTGAAAGATTTATACATAAGAGCCCATTCTAGGGGAAATACATTCCTAACCAGATCACTGTCTTGCCATGGAGGTGTTATAATTTTTCAGGGAACTTACGTAAAAGTAAAAAGCCAGCATGGTGTATTGGTTTAAAGTGCTGGACTATGACTGTGGGACACCTGGGTTTTAATCTCCGCTCAGCCATGGAAACACATCAGTTTGGGCAGGTCACTCTCTCTCAGCCTCAAAGGAAAGCAAAGGCCGACCTCCTCCGAGCAAACCTGGGGAAAAAAACCCATAATAGTTCACCCTATGATTCCTTAAGTTGGAAAGGGCTAGAAGACACACAATAAACAAGGATAGAAGTAATAATGAATGTGCCATTTAGAAGCTTGTTTTCATTAAATCGCAAAAAAATGAGCAGCTGACAATATTTATCAGCAAGAGATTAAACACACGCTCTCGTGCTTTAATTATTAAATAAGACTAAGCATATGGGCTTTCCTTATATAACTGGAAGCTTCAGAAATAGCATTCTAGCACCAGCTAGTGGCAAGATTGGGTGAATGCTTCTTTTTTAAAAAAAGGAACACACAGGTTTATATACATAATTTGCCTATTAGATAATCAAGGGAAAGGGGGTGATAGCTTTATCTTAATATGACTTTGTTGTGTTGTTGCATGTTCCCAAGTCACTTCCGACTTCTGGTGGCCCTTAGGCGTGATGCATCCAAGGTCACCTGTGGGTTTCCATGGTCAGTCTCCAGGGTTGTAGTCCAGTATCCAAACCACTAGCCCATCCTGGCTCTCACTCAGAAGTAAACACGGTCAAACTACTTTGGATTTGAACCTAACAATACACCTGAAGTGGTGTATGTGTGTGAGATGGATATTATTTTATTACGGTCATAGAACAGCATAAGAACTAAAATTATTGAAGAACTAATCATTAAAAAACTCCTCAATGGTTTGCTACCATTGCCTTCCTGAGGCTGACAGAGTGTGGCTTACCCAGGGTCACCCAGTGAGTTCCTGTAGCTGAGCAGGCATTCCAACCCTAGTCTCCAGAGTTGTAGTCGCATGCTCGAGCCACATTCATAAACAGGAATAACTGGCAATAAAGTGATCCCATCTGACCCTGGAAGCTAAGCAGGATCAGCCTTGGTTGTTACTTGGGTGGGAGACCACCAATGAATGCCAAGTGTTGTAGGCTCTATTTCAGAGGAAGGAACTGGCAAAACCACCTGTGAGTATTCCTTGCCTAAGAAAACTCTATGAAATTCCCAGGGTCACCATAAGTCAACAGGCAACTCAAAGACACATACAAACACAATATAACACAGGGCCTAAATGGCCTAAAGGCACTGGACCCCATCCGATCATGGAAGCTAAGCTAGGTCAGCCCTGGTTAGTACTTGGATGGGACACCACCAACAAATACCAGGTTCTATAGGCTATATTTCAGAGGAAGAAACTGGCAAAACCACCTGCGAGCATTCCTAAGAAAACCCCACGAAATTCCTAGGGTCGCCGTAAGTCAGCAGGCGACTCGAAGGCACGCGCATACCTACAAACCTAGCTAAAGAAATAGTGAATAAATTGCTTACTGAATGGCCACCAGATGTCACCTATTCACATTCACTGCAGACGAGGAAGGGAATGCAGCTAGCCAGCTGGAACTCCTGATGCTTTAGAGATCATCACTATGCCACTTACTGGAGGTGCTATTCTTCGCCATTTTTGTTCTTGAAGGCTACAATTAACAAGTTTAGCAATTTTGCTTCCACTGTGGCAAGGCCTTTGAAGACAATGCAGTATTCAAAGACTAGTTATACTTTGGGGCTTATTTTGTGCAAAATTAACATATGAGGTTCTATTTTTTTATTTTTTATTTTTTTGGCACAGAAAACAGTATCTTCTGAACATAAAATAATATTTTGATATAGAAAATGCAGCTTTTCTTGCCGAAAAGGAAAAAATGTGAATTCTGCACTGAGTAAGTCTCAAACTGCAGAGATTCTAGTTCGACCAAGATACTTCTCAGGGGCTCCCAATACTCAAAAAAAATATTTTCTGACTGTTTTCCAAATATCATCACCAGCAGCAGCCTTTATTGTAGCTCACAAACCATAAGGCACAATTGAAATATTTTAAAAATATTCTTCCAATCCCTGACAGTTACCTCTTTGCGATAGTGGAGTCTTAGGAAAGGCACCCTCATAGGTGCACCTCTGATGATGCTACAGGACTGCAACTCCCATGAGCCTTACCCAGCATGGCCAACGTGAAGGATGACAGTCCAACAATATCTGGAGGCTCATTTGTTCTTCACACCTCTAGTATAATATCTTAGTAAATGGCTGGGAAAGTTGTGGACTCGCCTTTCCTGCAGCTTGAATCCATCGCTCCTTGTCCTGGTCCCTGGAGCAGCAGCAAACAGGCTTGCCCCATCCTCCACATACCATCCCTTCAAACATTTAACCATGGCTATCCCGTCCCCTCCTAACCTTCTCTTCTGCAGGCTAAACACCCCCAGCTCCCTATTATTTATTATCCTTATCTTTCTTTCTGAGGGGACTCTGGGGCACTCTCCGTAGGGCTGCGCGGTTTCCAGGCCCTCCGCCACTGGGGTCGCCCTCCTCTGGACCCCTGCCAGCTTCTCCGCCTCCTCCTCGAACTGCGCTGCCCAGAACTGGACACAGGATTATTCCAGGGGAGGCCCGACACCACACCATTTTATTTCCACCTCCGCCGCCTCCCAGGAACGTGAGCTGGCTCAAGTCCCTAGTCCTCAATGAGGAAGGGGGTCTGAGCCCCCCCCCAAGCGGGCCTCCCTCACTCCAGGGCCTCCGAGGAGACCCGCGGGCACCCCGGGCGAGCTTTCCCCTCAGCCGCGGAGGAGAAGCCCCACCCCGCAGGCCTCAGACTCCCCTCAGGCTCTGAACGGCCGGCGGGCCTCGCCCTCCCGCCTCGCCCGGCCGCCATTTTGGCCCCTCCTCCTCCTCCCTCGGCCTCTCCCCCTCCCCTCCAGGGCGCCTCGGCGGCGGCGTCACTTCCGGGCCGGAGACAAAATGGCGTCCGGAGGGGGCCGGCGGGGCCTGTGGGGCCTGTGGCGCTGAGGGAGGGGGCTCCGGCGGCCCGCGGCGAGGGGGCGGCGGCTGGCGGGCAGGTAAGGGGCCGGGGCTCGGCCGCCCCCTCTCCCTTCGCATCCCCAGTCTTCCTCCCTCCCGCCCTCCCAGGCGGGGGGGCGGGTGGACCCTCCTCCTCCTCCTCCCGGGGGCGTCGCTTTCCTTCCCCGGGGTGTCCCGTGGCCCCCCCGAGCCACTGTTGGGCCTCCCTCGGGGGCCGGGCGGGGGTCCCCGGCCTTCCCATCTCTCGCTGCCGCCGCTCTGCCCCCCCGAGACCCCCCTCACATTGCTGAGGGCGCGCAGCTGGGCCAGGGGCCTTGGCGGTCGGGGCTGAGGGGGCCTTGGGGGTCGTTTAAGTAACCGAGGTCCCGAAACGAGGGGCAGAGGGGTGCAAGGTGCCTGCGGGGATTTTTTAAAAGGGGGGCGGGGGTTGTGCCACGTGTAGGATTTTTATAAACCCCTAAACAGGGAGATTAGTGGTTGTGAGAGGGGACAGGTGCTCGCGGGGATCCTTCTGTTTTTTTTCCGGGGGGGCGGATGTGTTATCACATACTCCCAATACGTGCACGCACGTACAGATATGTGTGTGTGTGTGTCTACATATATCTGTATCTATCTATGTATTTGTTTCATTAAATTGGGAAGACGGCTAGTGGTGACTGGAGAGGTCCGTGCATGGATTTCTTGGCGGCGAGGGAATGTGTTGCTGCATTCTCCCAGTACTTCCACACAGAAGCATATGCATATGCATATACATATTTAAATTATTAAATCGGGAGATGGCTAGTGATGACTGGAGAGGTCCATGCATGGATTTTTGTTTTTTGGGCGGGGTGTCACACAGACTCCCAGTATACTTAAATCATTAAATTAGGAGATGACTAGTGGTGACTGGAGAGGTTCACGCATTGATTTTTTTAGGAGGGAATGTGTTATTACATACTCCCAATACATGCACGCTCATACGTATACATACATACATTCTCTCTCTCTCTCTCTCTCACACACACACACACACACATATTTAGATCATTAATTTGGGAAGACAACTAATGGTGACTGGAGACATCCATGGATTTCTTTGTGGGGGAGATGTGTTACTACATACTCCCAATATATATACACAGAAACCTATATATATGCATATATAAATGATTAAATTGGGAGATGACTAGTGGTGACTGGAGAGGTCCATGCATGGTTTTTTTTTTTGCAGGGGGATATGTGTTACCAGACACTCCCAATATATATATACGCAAATACACACGCGCGTGCGCACACGCACACACACACACACACACACACATATATATATATATGAGTCATTAAATTAGGAGATGACTAGTGATAACTGAAGAATTCCATGCATTGGGTTTTTTGTTTGTTTATTTGTTTGGAGAGAGGATGTGTTACCACATACTCCCAATATATTTAAATCTTTAAATTGTGAGACAGCTAGTGGTGAGTGGAGAGATCCATGCATGAATGTTTCGTGTGTGGAGGGGGTTATGTCACATACTCCAGAGTGGGATGAAAATGGGTTTCCTAAAATGGATCGTGGGTAAGTTAGCAGATGGGAAGGAAAAGAAGGTCTTTCCCTTGACAAAAAAGACCCCTTCACCATATTTGGGGGGACCTCAAAGTGCAGCTGGGTGGGGTGGGGTGGATGCTTTGGGTCAAGAGATTGACTTGCAGTTTGGGCCTGAAAAGAAGAGTCATTTCCCTGTCTAAAACTTACATTAGGGAGAGAAGATATTCACACCCAACCAGGAATGGAGGAAGGGTACATGAATAGGGAGTGTTTGCCCACCATGAGGGAGAGTCATTTACCCCTGGGAGAGGGGTCACTCTGAATGGGCAGATATGAGAGAGGGATGCATGAGGACACCCTTCAAAGAAACCAGAAAGATCTTTTTTTCTGCTCTGGATTTTGAGTGTTAGTTGAGGTAGAAGAGCTCCAAGCTGGAGCTGTGGTAGGAATGATACTTGCCTTGGGCGGGGGGGGGGGAGAAAAGAAATGCAGAAAGAAAAGACCGGGGAGCACTTTTTTGACAGATGTCCCTTGTCCCTGCCCCTCTTTTTTTTTTCAAAGCTGGGCTTTAAATCACACAACAGGCTAGCTTTGTTGATCCTGAGGGAATTCCCCTGAATGGCCCTTGCTTTCTGAAATTTGGATCTAATCACACTGAACTGGAACTGAGGGACTTGAGAGAGGTTGGAAAGTGTGTCGGTTTGATGTGGGGAAGGGAGGGCATTATAATAGGTAGAAAAGGCTGAAAGACTTGGGATTTTTTTTCTCCATGCAATGCTAGAAATGCATTTACAGTGATTGTTCCTCAATTTTTGTGCCTCAGTGAACTACTTGTATGTTTTAGCCAATGTGAGTATTGTAGAGAAAAGGTATTTTTTTTAATAATATAAAATAAACATTGACTATGGAAATGTCACAGATATGCATATAATGATGCACCTGTGTATTTGAGTCCATTTTAAAATTATAGAGAGATTTCTGATATCAACAAATAAATAAGTGGCTTAGAATTCTGTTGAATTTTGTTCAGTCAGTCCTCAAATTGAGACTGATGTGTGCCCTCTTATTGCTTTCAACCTATCAGAAAACATCTCCATTTCAAGAGATCTTCCAAAGATGAGGATCATCTTTCATAAAGTGAAATTAGGATTGGCCAAATCTTGCTTGGAGTAGCAACCTCTCTGGTGTTTACTTTCTCAAATTTGTTTGAGAGGGTGGAAGAAAATGTAGCTCTTTGCAGGAAGGCTAAAGCAATTGGAGTTTGATGTTTGGGGAGGAGAAGTTTGAGGAGAACATGATAAAAGTTTATATATGCATACAGAGAAAAGTGTGTGGGGAAAAACTCTTTTTCCCTTTCGTCATTAGACCCTCATAGACATCCCATTAAAGTGATTGGTGGTAAACTCAGGAGAAGGGAAAGAAAGTCATTCTTTGCACCATCCATTTTTGGAATTCACTGCCACAGGATGGGGAGGATGGCTTAGACAGCTTTAAAAAGGGGATTAGACTTTTCTTCCATGAATGGCTGTTAGGACGGCCTTGTAGAAACTTCCATCTTTAGAGGACAGTGAATACCAGCTGCTGGAGAATTATCCGTGGAGAAAGATTATTGCCTTCTTGCCCTGCCTGTGCATTTTCTGAAGCTACATATGTGCTCGATCTCTTTGGGAAGCAGTGGACCTTTGTTCTCATCTGGCAGGGTTTTTTGTTTTGTTTTGTTGTTTTGGAAAAAGAAATACTCTGAAATGGCTTTATAAAAAGGAGAGCCTTAACTCCTTGTGCCATATTGTACTGGACATTTGATGGCCTCTGAATACTGGAGGTCTAAAGTTCAAAATCTTCTGACACAAGAGAGAAGACTCTTTTTGAGGAAGATCTTGTTGTGGTTGTCCATATAGGTATATATGTGTGTAGAGGGGAGATATCTCAGCTAATAAGAGTTTGGCTGAAGTGGTTGGGGGCAGAATGGTGTGGGAACGTGTTCTAGAATACCTGTCAAACTGATCATGCACTTTGCAGCTAAAGGCCAACATAAGTGTATTCTAGGTTATCTGCAGATTTAAGTAATGCTGCCTCACTTGTTCAAGTATCTGAAAGATCTGGAATATGAAGGTGTACAACAATTAAGTGATCTAGCTTGTAGCAAAGAACCAGGTATCATCTTCAGTCTTTAATATTGGAAATACCATAGGTTTAGCAGTTCTGTTGGACGGCAGTACTAGTTTTTTGCTGAATGGTTTTGATTTGTATCCTCGTGTATTGATAAATGCTGAAATTTAGCCTTCTCGCAAGTACTGCGTTTTGGTTGTAAATTGTTGGGCTTAATGGTAATTTGAAACCCTTTATTAAGAAAGCATGTAAGGTGTAGGTAGGGAATCAATTATGTGTTACAAAGACTGAGATGCTGTTTCTGCAACATCATACTATACATGTTTGCTCAAGTTTAATTTAAAATTAGCTTTTATCTCCAAGAACGCATGTTAGGAGAACCAGTGGGGTTTTAGTGGTTTGAGCTTTGGACTATGACCCTGGAGCCCAGAGTTTGATTCTCTGCTCAGCCATGGAAACCCACTGGGTGACTTTGGGCGCGTCACACACTCTCAGCTCAGAAACCCTAGTGATAGGTTTGCCTTGAGGTTGCCATAAGTCAGAAATGACTTGAAGGTACACAACAATAAAAAGAAGCGTATTTAGTGTTAAGTGACAGAGTTGTACTTCAAAAGCTGGATGACAGACTGAGGAAGATTAAGCTGATAATACCATTAACTTTTTTTTTCAAAGAAGCTGGACTTTGAAAAGGATTTCAGTTGTGAATTTTGGAATGGGGCAATCTTAGCATGGCTGATGGCTGCTGTGTTTTGGAAAGAATGGGACTTTTGGGGAGTATCATCACTGAAGGTGAAACCGAGAGTTAACAGCAAGAAACCCCTCTTCAGAAGCTATACTTGCAATTTACCTTTTAGAAATGGTAGGTTGACCCCGTATCCATTCTTTGTAACCTTTGTGCTTGGTGAGGAATACTCATGCTTGGATATTTTTGCTGTGTCCAAATGCTTCTGTGTTGGGTCTAATTCCGCTGAAGAATATATGGAAAGTATGCAGAGAAATATGAAATAGTTCAAGCTCTGACAAACATGATCAAACCCGATCAGAGGAACAACTAGGAACACTATCTGTTGTTAAAATGGGTTCTGTATTGTTGAAACTGGAGAACGCTTTTTGCTGCTTTGTTTATTTGTTATGGATTTAATGCAGAAGGAAGCTATTTTAGTTATTTTAGAATAGCATATCCCGTTCTTGGGGTTTCTACATGCTCTGTTAATATATTCCCAGGTATTAATTCATTGGAGTGAAGTTCACAGAGTGAACTTTGAGAAAATTAAACTCCAAACAGTTTTCTAAACAACTACAATAAATATTTGAAGGGGAACCTCCCTATATACAAGACCTGCAGATTGAAGCCTATGAGTCTATGATTCTAAGTCTGCTGGAAGTTCTCTTCTCTGTGGCCACCAGTGAAAGCAGTGCACTTTGTGAAAATATAGGAGATGTACATGTACATGGTTTTTAAATTGCCTTAAAACTGTTGTAGCTGTTTTTAAACTGTCTGAACTTGTCAAATGTTTTAAATTATCAATATCATTTCTTTCTTTTTTTTTTTACTGTAAAGATTGATGTTATTGGGAGCTACTCTTGGATGTAGAGTGGGATGTGAATGAATAAATTTTGCTACCCAGTTGAAAATGGCTTTTTATTGAACCCTTTTGTTCCCAGTGATTTTATGCCATTTGTATATGTGCATGGTTTTAGTTGCTTAATATGTTTTAGAGTGCAATT
This sequence comes from Iguana delicatissima, assembly GCA_948472985.1. Classification (NCBI taxonomy): domain Eukaryota; kingdom Metazoa; phylum Chordata; class Lepidosauria; order Squamata; family Iguanidae; genus Iguana; species Iguana delicatissima. Next base: position 214,891 of record CAOKZL010001388.1, read on the forward strand.
TACTTTTTACTCTTTCAGGTTTTAAACTGGTCGAATTTACTTTATTGCGCACTGTCCTGAGGTCTCTGGCTATTGAGTGGGATATAAATACCTGAATAAATGTTGTTTCCATAATTGTTTTAAATCTGTTCCTATTCAGATACAAAACTGCCTGACCTTAGAGGGAGTTCAGAGCAGTTAACATGTTAACCAAAGTAAATAGCCTTTTTTCACGACACATGCTATGGTCGGATGCAACCCCAGCTGTAGTTTTGGATAACAGTAGGTGAAATGTAGCCTGCGGACCACATGTGCTCCCCCTCCAGTTCCCCAAAGGATTTTTTTAAAAATGGCAAAATAGATGTTGATAGCAGAAAAACTTAACTTTCACATCGCAAATTCCCCTTAGAAATTGCACCCCATTTCCTTCAGTGGAACACATTTTGTTGCATCCAGCTTCCATCTTTGTCACTATAAGGAAACTATTCATTTGGAGAATCTTTTTTTCCCTTTGTAATTTACCATTGTATCGGGGTCTGGTTGCTTTTTTAACACATAATAGTGAATATTTTCAAACTAGGATTTGTGGGTAGTCCTTTTGTTTTTGTTTTAAGATAATTTGAGCACATTCTGCTATGAGGATAAAATGTTTAGAAAACAAAATATGAAAATGAGCTTACGTTTAAATTATGCGGAACGTGTCCCGCACTAAAACACTGGCTGGGGGAGTGTCTTCCCATGTATTCCATGGGCCAGTTTTCTGAAGAATTTTTCTGATTTCAGAACCTCTGTATTTTAACCCAATAGTATACGTTTATAGGGAAGAATATAAGTGTGTATAATTTTGAAGAGTTCTTTAAGGCACTGCTTATGAAATATAATTATGAATTATAGCAAAAGCCATAAACCTGGTTTAGAGAAGGAAGACTAGATTGAAGAAAATGATAAACCAGCTGCAGAATCATCCATTGGAGTAAGGCAGTTAATTTTCTCCCCCTTCTTTTGATGGATGTTTTCAAAAAATTTTTGAAAAGCCTATGAAGGTTGAATTTCACTAACAAGGAAGCAGTTGGTTCAAAATCCAGCCTTTTTTTTTTATTTGTATCAAGAGCAGATTAGTTTTAGCTTAACCTGATTTTGTATTTCCTTGTTGCACGTATTTTAGTATTACCACAACACCAAAGGTAGCGTTATATTCTTTGGACACCTAATGGAATTAGAAGTTTTGTTCATATGTGAGTGATTAAAGTTGAATGGTTTCACAGTTTGTACCATGTGACTACCATCTCTGCTCTTTTATTCTGTCATTGTTTGTAATATGTTTTTCTGGTACAGTTGAACGTGACTGGGTGTTAAATACTGTTCATCAGGTGTGCTTTCCCCACCACACAGGGATCTTAGTGTGTCCCCAGATATTAAGAAGCGGACAGACACGGTTGTCTTTGTTCTTTCTCCCTTACAATGCAGAATCTGCCTTCAGGTATATTCTTCCTGCTCAATAATAAATAAATCCTGGTCATTGCAAATTTGAGAAGAATTTCTATGTTCTAAACTGAGTTGCACTGACTGCTCTAACAGTTCTCTGAGAGAACAGTTCCTAAGATGATAAGGTATTGCAGTTCCTAGGATCAGCTTGACAATTCATGATGAACTTGATGGGAGCAGCTACCATCATATCTGGTTAATTTATGAACACAGTTGGCCCTCCATATTCACTAAGGTTAGGGGTACAGGACCCCCACAAAGGTCAGAAAAATGCAAATATCAAAGTGTGTGGGGAACATGGTGGGGAGAGTGGACACCCAGGGTCCAAACCAGGTCAAGGAAAAGAGAAGGGAGATGGCTGAGTTGGTGGAGTGGCCCTATATTTCCTCACTTGTCCCTTTTCTTGGGTATGGGGAGAGTATTGGGCAAGGGTTTGTGGTGCTGAGAAATGGGGCTGTGAGCTGCCCTAAGTTGGCCAGGCAGTGGCTGGTGGAGGAGGAAGAGGACAAGAGGGAGTTTTTTAAAGGGCAGTGTGGCCAGATTGGAGCCACCAAGAGGGAAAGTTTCCCCACTTGAGGTGGTGGGGCAGGGCTGGGCAAACTTGGAAGTAATCAGATCCGTGAAAGTGATGCCTGCGTATATGGAGGGCCAACTGTATGCTGTTAAAGTAGAGTGGGTGCTCCAGATTACAGATGTATAGCATCCCATGTTGTTACTTTAATTAATTGTCTGGAAGGCTGGAATAGAAAGAAATCTGTTCGTGGAGATATGTGGCATGGATTTAGCAAATATAAATGTTAAAAATACAGTGAGAATTGCTTTCTAAAATACCATATGCAGTCCCTTAGGTGACTTTGGTAAGCCACTTTCTGGTCTTCAAAACCTTCTGTTCTGAAAAGAATACTGTTGACTTCTTTTACAAAGTTGTGTTGGAAAGACAGTTTATGTGAAGTGATTTGAACATTTGGAAGTGCCATACAATTTTAATTCTTGCTGTTATTGCGTTTTGAATCTTACTGGTGCAGTTGCACAACTAACATCTTTTATAATGTCTCATTTAAAAGCAACTTTTTAATGTTTAGTGCAAATGTAATTCTCTTTCTTCCCTCCTGGATGCTCACCTATTGATTTGAATACTGGTTCAAATCATTTATAAACTTGTAGTTAGGCATTTATGACTTTGTCTGTTTTTCTTTTTAGGGTTCATGTAAATCACAGGAGTTTCTTTGTTGTGTGTAACTTTTCAGAACGCAACAGGATTCCAGAATGAATCAGGTGAGTTTAAATTTAAGACTTTCTTAAAGGTTACTCAGATAGTAGAACATCTTCCCCCTCCATAGAAATGGTGATTCTACTTGAAATTCAAACTTTACGTCCTTTTTATTGAAATGTAAAGCACTCTGCTATCTTTCTTTTTGACCATACTAAAAATGTGAAGTTCTGTTGTTTAATTTTTTTACTGTTTTTTAGTATGCATGAATTGAGACTAACTTGAATGCAGAATAATTTCACTGGCCCCTTTTAAAAGAATGCTCCTTCAAGAACATTTTATTTTGCATGCATGATACTTGCCTGTAGGTCATTTGAAAATCACAAACTGGAGTGTTCTTTCCCTAATTTCAGTTCCGTAATCAACCAAATTAATAAAAAAAGCTGCATTGTTATAATGAAAATAGATCTCTGTGTGTCTCAACACAGAACTCTGCATTCAAATAAATAGTGGTTTAGCTCTACGTTCTTTGCATGCTTAGGAAGATATTCTTTTAAGTGAGGCCAGCAGCCCAGTCTTTCCATGTTTATTTGGAGATAAGTTCTAGCGAGTTCAACAGTAATTTCCAGCTGTTGCTGCATTGATTTATTCTAATGTTGTTTACATTTTGTTTTGTGTGTGTCTGTGTATGCATGTGTGTTTATATGTTTGTGTGTTGGGGCAGTTATTTGCCCTTCTCTGCACACTTTCTTAGGAGCTTGAAGAAAGAAGGCTGATCTGTACTTCAAATTTTAAATACTCACACTTTTCCCTAGAGGAATTATAGCTGAAAAAGATATTTTGGCCTGATGTTACAACTGATCGGTTTTAATCCAACCCATGTTTTATTTTTTGCTTATAGCTTGCTCAGTCTTCTCTTTATTTTTTCAATCTTTTTATTCCCGAAAGAGACAAAGTCCAAACACAGAGATATACAAATCTGATTATACAAATACTATGCATTGTGCAAACATGGACAAATTCTCTTTAAACTGTATGTCAGTTGTATCCATAATTGCAATTCCCAAATAAAAAAAAAGCACTCTTTGGCAGAGGCAGGAGGTTTTTGCCTCTAAGAGAGCTTTCATTGCTGTTTGTATTTGCTATGTGGAAGGTGTTTCCTGTGTAAGTGTTGTGTGGTTGTTTGTGATGTGACTGGTGGCAAGCGTCTCTCTTTTCCTCCCCCCTCTTCTAATAATACCTGTGCCATTTTGTTAACTTTAATATAATTTTTTTTAAAAAAAAGTGTCTAGAGGTGGTATTCTCTTCTTCTTTTTTCCCTAATGCATCTATTTAAAGCAAAATGGAGGGTGTAAGGCAGTGCTCTTGGGCTATCTGGTGAGCCAGCCATTATTATTTTCCAGTGTGACACGGCACCAAAATGCGTGCCCATTGGTACAGCAGTTTCCTCATCTCCTACTTGCCAGAGATTGCGGCTGGTGTTTCAAGGGCCAGCACTAGTCCAGGGACCATCACCTTGATAAGTAGCAATGGTATAGGGGAGCTGCAGGCCTGTTTTCCCCACCTGCCTTTCTCCTATTTCTTTCATACAGATGCAGATACTGCTGTGTTGTTGCTGGGAGGATTCTCTCCGGAAAACTAGGCCACTATTAAAAACATTGTCAAAAAGTGTAAGGGTCCCTCTTGCTGATTGCATTTTTAGCCAAATGGCATATTGTCAGTCAGGGTTTGGTTTCAGCTATTGTGTGTTGAGTTCAGGGATCACGTTGTCATTTGACCAGTTTGGCTGTTCTTGTTATCTTTCATTTATATCCAGTCTTTCCCTCATGATTGAGGACTCAAGGCAGCTAATGAAATCAAAAAACCATGGTAAATCTTAGATATGCTTTGGCTTAATTGCTCAAAAAGATCTCGAGAGCAGCAGGTTTGCTTATGCTTGGGTTATTTCCCAATGACTCCCAGCAGCCACTTTGCTGCCGTTCTGTCTCTCTTGCCAGAAGCCGTACTCCTTGTGTACCAATGGAGTCTCTGCAGATATGGGGAGAAGTTTAGTGAACTTCACACCTAGATATTGTGTTTTTAGCAAAATATGCAGCTGCTGAGTTCTTATATACCTGTGTAGAGGTGAATTCCGCACAGGTGAATTGAAGTGGTAAGATGAAAATGAAACTAATCTGTGTATTAGCATATAGTATTTTTGTACTATCTTTCCTTCAAAGATTCCCTGAAACATAGTTTTTTTTCCTCCACTGTTTTCCAGTACCTACTTATTTTAGTGTCACACAAATCTCCTGAGGTAGGTTATGGTAACAATTGGCCCAAGGCCTCAAAGTAAGCTTCAAGGGTGAGTGGACAACTGAACCTTGCACTCTTGCCTTTCTCCAAGACTCCTCTATTACACTTGTTTTTTGCACATGGACCTGATCACTTAGGCTTGGCTCTAGGTCCAAGTGAAAATGGCTAAGCTAACTAAGAGGTTGCTAGAGAGGTAATATTTTATGTAGAGAACCAGCATGGTGTAGTGGTTTGAGTTTTGGACTATGACTGTAGAGATGAGGGTTTGATTCCTCGCTTGGCCATGAAATCTCACTGGGCGATCTTAGGTGTGTTACATATTCTCAGCCCCAGAAAACCCTGTGATGGAGTTGGGAACAACTTAGAGTCAGGCAGCAACAACAAAAAACATTTTATATCTGAAACCAGGCTTGAGCAAGCTTGGCTTATTGCTCCTCGAAAAAGTCATTTATAGACCTTGACCTCAAACGTTGGCTTTTTAGAGGAGAAACAAACAAGAATGTGGCTTTGGACTTAAAGCTGTCCTGGTCAATTTCTGGTTAGTTTAACTTCTTCCGTTTTCAGGAGGAGCCAAATGGAAATAATCTTACAATGCCTACTTCTCAGTGTTAAATTGGAATTTCAGTTTATCATTTTGTGCTGATCCAGCCAAAATTGCAAGTCTCCTTTCTAGAAAAAAGATGCCAAAACTTAATATATTCATTTAATGAATCTAGTTTATATCACAGCTACCTTGCTAGGTGATCAAGGCAAGGTATGTGGTTCAACCCCATTTTATATTTACAGCAACATGTGAAGGGGGTAAGCTGCCAATGACAAGCCCAAGGTCAGCTGGTAACTTTCTTGAATAAAGGTGTTAAACTTCCAGAAATGTTGAAACCTTGAGAAAACCATATTTTCCCAGGGTTTTTTGTCCTCTTTTGAAATTTGGACAAAAAGAAATATATACATTACTGATCTTCATATCAAACCTCAATTTATTTTACTACTGTAGCTACATGATATACTCCATTTGTATCTTAGTTAGCTGCAACATTCTGCTGTTTGATATATGAAATGTAACAAATAGAAGTGTTTTATATACACAAATTGCAATTGTCTTGCTGTTGTTTCCTAGTGGCTAGCATTTCCAGCTGTGCTACTTCTGGTTCTGGGAGTAGCACATGACATGTAATTCCACTTGACTGCATGCAGAAACCTCATCAATAACTTATTTGGAGGGCAGACTGTCTTACTAGAAATGAAATGTGTCAGAAAAACAATAGGTAGCGATGACCAAGTTGGACATCTGAAAGGGAATTAAACAGATTTGTGGGTAGATAAGACTGCCAAGGGCTGGTTGACATGGTGACCATATACCATTTCTAGTGTTGAGGGCAATATACATCTTAATAGTAGTTGCTTGTGGACTTGTCAGGGACATTTGACTGAACGGTGTGGTAAAATAGGGTTTTGGACTAGACAGGCTGGTCTAGGAGAGCTCTTACACTATTAGTATCTCTGGAGAGGTCAACAGACACCAAATGGTTTCTGGAAACATTTGGCGAGGTTTTTGTTATATTTTTCATACCTGAAAGTAAAATCCAATTGAAAACTTCAGGGACTTATAGCTGAATAAGCCACTGCCAGGTCATATCTGTGTACAGGCAGGTTTGAGTTGGTTGCTTTGCTTGGAAGCTTGTAGTGTGTGCCTCTCTTTCAGAACCATTTGCATGTGAGATTATATAAAAAGTCACTATGCCGTGGAGCAAATAATGGGATTTTAGTCCGCGTGAATCCTGCAGACATTCATCATAATGGTATGAGAGATCCTTAAGCTATCAGTCATAGCATCTAGGGTTTTGCAGCCATAGTGTTGATTATTCCAGTGGTACTACTGGCACCAGAGGTATCTCAGTCTGAACTGAGGTAGAAGAAACCTCTGAAAGAGAGAGAAGACTTATTTGCAGCTAAAGCAGCAGTAGTTGTGGAAAGATGTAGAGCAAGAAGCTATGGTGGGAAAAGATTAATGTACATTTGGGGCTGCAGTGTTTTGCAGAATGTGTGAGGTAGGCTTCCTTTAACTGAAGGTCAAACATCAGTTGATCACTGGGAAAAATATTGTAAAGCTATAGTTAATGACGCGTTTTATTGTAGCTAATGTTGTCTTAGCAGGATGACTTGTTTTCAAGATTTTTGTTGCTTTTGAATTGGAAATGCTCCCATCTGGCCACCAGTTACTGAATCAGAAGTTAATAATTTGATAAGTTTACAGTTAAAGAACTGGTACGTTTACGGTTTACAGTTTAACCAATATAACAAAATGGACTGGAGGGTGTGCGACTGATGGAATTAAATTTCAGCCAGGAGGCCTAATCTTTGCAAATCTTTTGGTCAGCATTAATGATGCATTCTTTTGCAACCAAGGTGTGTGTGTGCACAAGAGGGAGAGAGCATTTTTAGAGATGTTGCTATTGTTAAATTAGTTGGGGGCAAACATCTCTGCTGCTCTGCCACAGATCACCTAGAGAACTGCTCATAGATCGCGATCTGCCCCCTGCTGCTCTGAAGTTCTGATTCCTTTTCTTCTCTAAGCTCAGAGAAGCTCGGCCAACCTTGATCTGAGGCCTGTCTGCCAGCTTTGTACCTGTATAATGTTAGGAGAGCTCAGCTAACCAGTCACTGCCACTAATTCCCTGAAACGTACAGATGATGGCTTGTTGCCTCCCATGTCAAAGTACTTTTTTGTACTGCTCTATGAATACACAAATACCTCTTTAAAATTAAGTATTTAGCATCAACTGTGTCCTCTTCTTCTTCTTCTTCTTGCAGTGCCTTTTGTTGACGGCTTGTAATGCCAGGTCTGTATAACTGCTGCTTTGAGTGCCTGATGACAAACAAGTGTCCTTGTGTATATTTATTTCATTTTTATCTCTCATTGCTTTTTAACTGCCAACTTAAGCTTTTCTTATATTCCCATTCATGAGAAGGAGGCTTCTTAATTTCTTACTCGCTGGGGAGACTGTGGCTTGCAGGTCTGAAAAGTTGGTCGACTAAAACTGATTGGATTAGTTGCTTAAAATATATATATAAAAGAACTTATTATTAAGGTTAAGTAGTCATAAATGCTGCAGCCGGCAAATTCTGCCATAGAAGAGACACCCATCCTGTGTGGGGGAGAAAGAAGCAAGGGAGGAGGGTGCCTCTTCTAAAATAACTTCCGCTGCCTTGCATGGATGCATGATCTAAAAATAATACAGAAGCATGCTTTTTCTATAAAACTACTTTTTTGTTGTTGTCTGCAGATAGAAAGGCTTTAGCTCAGTCTCAGAGCACATGCTTGGCAGGCGGGAGGTCTTGAGTTCAGCCTCCAGTGTTGTTAGCCAGCACTTGGAGTGGGGTGAGAGAGGCCTCCATACTGGGCTCTTTAGTTATCATTGGATTTCAGTTCCCATCATTCCTGGCCATTGGCCCTGTTGACGGAGCGAGAGGGAAGCAAGTTGCAGTTTAGCTGTATCTAGGGACCCAAGGTTAGGAACCAGTGGTATAAAGGAACCTCCCAGACTCTTGATCGACTGATGGCAAGTTAATCTAATCTTTTTTCTAGTTACAGCCCTAGTGATAGGGCTTTTATCAGGAATGTTGCTTTTGTCTGTAATTAGATTTCATTACAGAATGTTACAATGAATATATAAGTCTTTAAATATGGATGGTGGCTTCCTGTAATGAATGTTACCTATTCTCAGTGACCTTTCTCTGTTTAGATCTACACAGAAATGCATAGAAGGAGAGAAAGAAGCCCTTCCATTAAAACTGTCAGTTTTACTGGCTAGAATTTAGGTTCCTTTATGATTGCATAGAGCCCAAGACCGTTTCTGACCTATACTGTTACAGTGCTATTATTCCACTTATTAATTCTGGAGTCTGTAGTTTGCTGAGACCAAAGAGCTCTCTGGCTGAAAATTCTAAATGCCCCTCCCAAAACTACAGATTGCAGATATCAAAGTGTGTCTGTGGGAAGGGGGCTGAGACATGGTGGTGAGAATGGAAACCAAGGGTCCAAACCAGGACAGGGAAAAGAGGATGGTTCTGCATGGTAGCCCTAGTCTTCCTCTGTCTTGCCCATCTCCTTGTTTGGATGTGGGGGGCATTGGGAGAAGGTTTGTGGTGCTGAGAAATTGGGGTGTGAGCTCTCCTTAACTGGCCAGCCAGCAGCTGGTGGAAAAGGAGGAAGACCAGAGGTGGGTTTTCAGAGATCTATGTGACCTGATTGAAGCCACTGAGAGGGAAGGTTCCCTTGGAAAAGAAAACCTGGGGTGGGAGAAACAAGGCTTAAAGAAACTCACAAATAAATCTATGTAAGTGAAATATGGATGGCCAACTGTAAATACTTCTGAAGCTTCAATTAAAATTAAACGAGCAAACATATTTTGTGTGTCTCCTAAAAGCAATCTCCTGTATTGCTTGTGCAAGCAGGTCCAGTGAGAGTATAGCCTTGGTCTTGACTGATGTTGAGCTTCTGTACAGTCGTATTCTTGCTTTTCTGACAGTTGCTAATTTATGACATGAATGTGCAAATCTCTTTAGATTCAGGCGCACCAGCTGCATTTTCCCCCCATTTTCTCTAGGCATGGTGTTTTGGCAGGGCTTGCTGTGTTCTTCCAGCGCGTCTGGTTCCTGCTGAGTTCGTCCCTTTTAGATTTTCCTGTTCTTCAAATAAAGGAGAATATCTCTTGATCAGGCTGATAGCCTAGCCCATGCCTACTGAGGAACAATGTTAAATGAGGAGCTTCATGATTTCTCTAACTCACATATGGATTTATGCTTGCAGAAAGCCTTATTTAGAGCTGAGCAGAATTCTAATAATCTGTGTGAATATTGCTTTATCTTCACTTTTGCTTACACTTCCTTTCTTTACTCTTGTTTTGCCTCTCCTTTGGCTACAGTTTTGCACCCAAAAACAGGCCCCTTTGCCATGGCACAGAATACACAATGTCTCCAGAATTGTAGTGCGATGGCAATGCCACTATGATCACTAGAATCATGTTTGCAGCTGAGGGGGGACTACTGCAGCACGTCTCCCTACCGTTTCCGTTTTGGATGGACAATATGGGCTAGCCTCCTCAAACCTCTGTGTTTGGTTTATGGTTTATTCTCCATGTAAAGACTGAATTTAATCTCACTTTTGAGACTTGCAGACCACCTCATGCTGGGTGGCAGTGGTGTACATTGTCTGGACCTTTTACATCCGTTGTCGTCATAGCAGATTTCCCTGGCCTGTGCTTTTCCCATTAGCACTTCCAGGTCTTAGATGCAACTGTGAAACCAGACAAGTGACTGTTCTATCATTCTAACCAGACTAAGCTTACTTAATTCCTTCCTCCTTCATGAATTTGTCCCTTGGGTTGTCATGTTGCTGTATTTTTGAATTCCTCCCTTCTCTCTGTGCCAGAGGCTGGCATACGCCTCCCTGGTTATATATCTGGGCACTGCCTGAGGTTTCCACCTTGAAGGAGATAGATCATCAATATATTTGCACCCAAGAGTTGAGCTGTTCTTCACAACCTATACCCATTTTTCTCTTTCCCTCTTCTTTATGGAGCCTCAGTTCTCACGTAACCAATAACTAAACTTTCTGAGCCTTTAGTGTGGAGAGGATTTGCTTTCTAACAATGAAGGTGGCCTTATTGGGATGTCTTCCAATCAGGCTAGGAAATTTTGTATGATATATCTTGGTTTCACACAGACAAAGTGATTGTTAGGCTAAACCTTATGTTCCTTGCTGAAAGGGTTTTTTTTTCCACAGTTTCATCTTGAGCATGTTATGATTCTGCTCATATTTATAGAGAACCTTTAACTGTTCGAATTAGCTCTGCATTTCCTAGATGAACATCTAGCATTTCATGTGGATTCAACTGTGTCCTCTGTCCTTTTGTCACAGCTGTGATCAAGAGCCATGCTGAAGGCAGCCACTATCTTCTTAGAGGTGTATACAGGGGGTGGCCTCCCTTTTTTAGCAATTGGCGTGACTCCCTTCACTCACAGCTACAACCACTCCATGAGGGCTGTAGTGGAACTTCCATGGCATATCCCCAGGGCATTCCTCTGCTAGAACTGTATTAAGCACCTGTATGGGCTCAGCCCTCTATATTAATCTGTAGATACCAGGTAGATACCACTGCTCAAACAAATGCAGAATTTAGAAGAATGGTTCTTCTCCCTGGTTCAGCAACCATCTTCTATGTAAAGTTAGCTTGTCAGGTCTCCCATACATGTGAGTCACAGAGATTACATAGAAGGGCAGGCAATTGGTAATTCTTTGAGGTGTGATCTTCTTTCTTGCGCAGTTTGCCCTCCTCTCCACTGGGATGTCCTGCTTTTGTTCATTCTTTTACTGCTGCATCTTCAGAACTGAGCAGGAACACTGACAGCCACATTCTTTTGAGCGTGTGCAAGGCACCTGGAATAATGATGGTGATGGGGGCAAGAATGGAGATGAAAGGTGAGCCCTTGCAAAACTTCTGCTCAGCTACGGAATGGTACAGGGCTCTGTGCAAACACAGAACCACTGATATATAAATACAGAGGTAACCACTCAGTAGCCATAGGTTAGCTTACTTCTCCTGTTTTAGCCTGTTCCCATCCTTTTCGGAAAGAAACACTTGTTTATTGCTGACAAGTTGTACTTGTGGTGGAATCTCTAGTCATGGGCTGCTATAAAATGTTTGCTATAATGTGAGACTCCTGAGTTACAATTGCTGGGGTTTTCGTTTGTTAAATGAGAAACTTCTCTCTCTCTCTCTCTCTCCCCCTTTTTCCCTACAGGCCTGATCAGTATAATCCAAAGAGAGGGGGTATTTTTAACTCTCAGGGCTTGGTACTGTGTGACGGGATAGGTTATCATCAGGGAGCTTCTGCCTTGTAGCATTGTTCCTGCCTTCCAGGACATTTTAAGACTGTTTCCCCAATCTGACACCTTCCTTGTGTGTGAGAGTACAATTCCCATCATTCTGAGCTAGCATGTTGTTGATGCTGCATGGAGATGAAGGGTTTGTAGTCCAGCACATCTAGCAGAGGGCATCAACTTGGAGAAACCTCTTCCTGCCTCTGCCTGGTTGACAGGGAGATTCTAATTGCTATCCCAGTTCTTTTATTTATGGTCACTTCCCTGTGCACCCGCTTCCCCATATCTGATGCAGAAACTGCTGCCTTCTCTATGGCTGTTCTATTTTAGCTGCTGAGCTGATAGTCAGGAGAACATCAGGTCTGGTTTGGAAAGAATTTTGATGTACCTAGCACTTGAAAAGGTAATAGCCTTTCCCATGGAATTTGGAGTTTACATTTTGCCAAAGGGGAGCATGGGTGAAGTAGAGGCAGCGTAAGAAAAGAGAAGACGATACTCACATGCAGATGAGGGATGAGTCAGGGCCAGAGCTGTGGAGGAAATGTTGCAATCCATCACCAAGAATAGGAGCCAAGATGTGGACCTCCATAATCGCTGCAATACAGGTTTTTATCATCAGAAGTATATATAAAAACTGTACGGTAAGCACAATGCAATGGGGATAGCCATCACTTCTGTTTATTCTTTTATGTCATATTTGTGAAAATGACATAAGTGAAGAGCAAATTCTTCTCTGAATTCTGTCTGTTTTTGGAAACTATTTACATAGTGGCTATCGCTGCATCCGTGGGTAGGTAATTCTGTGGTTAGAGGATGCATAGCAGTTCTTTGTACATCTTCCAGTTCTGATGTGCACGTTGAGTGTTAAATTGAAGCTGATGTGCCAGGGTTGTTTTTTTTTACTGCTTTGCTTTCTTTCATGGATTGTTTTTTTTTAATCAGTCTGTTGGTGCAGTGTTGTTTTAATATAGATGGCTCTGTTGGATTCTAGTATTTATTCACCATACACTTCTGCCTTCTTTTTTCCTCCCTTTTCTTTATAGAACTCAATCGAGCCTGCAGTATCAGTTGAGACGTTGGCTGATGTACCTGAGCACGTTCTTAAAGGACTTCCTGAGGAAGTGAGACTTCTTCCATCTGCTGTTGACAAGACACGGCTTGGTACGTTGGTCTGGCAGCGTGGACCCCACACGTGCGATTTGCAGGCCAGCTTCATATTCAGAGAACAGGCTAAATAGGTTGCAAAAGCTTTATTTGGAAAAATAAAAGAAACAGCTGCACACCTTCGCGATTGCCAAGGCTAAAGAACTGTTGAATTTCTAGTCCCTTATAAGTGGTGGCATTACAAATTTGCACACACAAACATATTATTTGACAGCAAATTAAAGCAACTGTTTTCCCAGACTCTCATTCTGTGGGCCAACTTCATGTCCCTTGTTAAAAGAACATCCCCTCATTCCCAGCACACTGTTTCTCACCCAATTCCATCATCCCCTTCCAGCCTTTGTTTCAAACCTCCAAGCACTACATGGCATAACATGGCATTACATTGAATTACATTACAGAATGTCACAAATGGCTGGGACCCAGTAGGATAAATGATGACTGTGGGATTGTCCAGTAGTATAAGACTTTTGGATTGTTCCTGATTATTATGTAGTATGGCTCTTTCAAGAGCAGATTGTATCTTTCTTTCTGTTGTCCCTCTTTTTAGTTACAATTTAGCAAGGTGCAGCATCTTTGTCTGCTAGCTGATTTTTAGTGACACTAATAACTTCTGTTTTCTATTATTTCACATTTGATGAATGTGTTCTATTTTTTGTAAACCCATAAGTGGGGATGCCTACCTTTGAAATGGACTTACTAGAAGTTCTCGATGAGTGTGTGGCCATTTCCGCACTAGCCTGTTATAGCGCAATGATTCGACTTTTAACATCTTCTGGAATCCTGGGGCTTACAGTTTCGGGAGGGGTTGGCCGGCCCCTCCCGAAACTGCAAACCCCAGGATTCCAAAGGATGTTGAAAGTGGAATCATCCCGCTATAACAGGCTAGTGCGGAAATGGCCTATCACTTTTCACTTCCATCTTGCTGCGGAAAGAGTTCTTAGATTCTTTGTTGTTCTTCTTCATGTTGCATTTTGCCACCCCCAAGCTCTCTGATGAGTATTAGCACTATGCCTTAGACATCCATACTTGGGCAGTACTGCCAAAGCTAATTACAGTTCCTTGTTTGCTCTGCAGGTGTCTGGGCGACAAAGCCCATTTTTAGAGGCAGAAAGTTTGGACCCTTTGTTGGTGACAAGAAGAAAAGGTCCCAAGTGAAGAGCAATGTGTACATGTGGGAGGTAAGGAAAGACTGTTTATTAATTATCCGAAAAATCCCTGCCTCATTTTGCCTAGAAATAAACAAACAATGCCAAGGTAGGTCATAGCATCACTGTTAAAAACGACAAAACATTTTAAAGAATGCATTTGCAGAGCTTAAGTAGCACAAAAACTGACATGATAACCTGAATCTAGAAAAACAGCAGAAGAGAATAAAACAAAAGCTGCCGTTACAATCTCTGCTTAGTAACATAAAACTAAAGCTGGGACTTTTACATTGTGGTTGTGTAGTGTAAATCTCGTGTACTGTGCATCTGTAAATGTGCTTGCTGTTTCCACAATTCTAGTCAATCCAGTGGTACCCTGGAGGCGCTGAAATATAGTTATGCACCATCCAAGAAAGCACAATAGCAAATGCAGCAGTAACAGCTGTGGCACTTCACTTATGCCGCCGTGAATTGAATATGGAGGCTACACCGTGGCCACAAAAGGGATAGCCGCATGTGTGAGGGTACTGATTTATGTGTAACACATCGACAGGATGGCAGGCCATATCAGCCAGCTGTAAATCTGAAGATCCCTCTTCAAAGCAAACAAACCTAAGAACCCAGAAAGCCGTTCTGTTTGAAATAATTCCGGAGCGGTCTTGTGATGATAAAGAAAGCTCTTTCTCCCTCCTCATAGCCAGACAAATTGGACTGATGGCAGGAACCTAATGTCAGAAAGCTAACCTAATGTCGCTCAAAGCAATGCAGCAGATCCTCTGATGACTGATTGCCGTTTTAGTATACCAGATTAGTCATTCCAAATTTTTTCCTGCCTGGAATTCAGTACAAGGCAACTTGTTCCGTGTCACAAAGCTATCGAGTATAGTGACCATGTTTTAATGTATCTCGATTTGCTTCATGGGTTTCATGTTTCTTGGTCAGCTATTATAAGTATTCATTGGTTATCAAAAACAATGGAGTAAAGGTAATGTAGGAGGCACTCATGCCAAACACAGTACATGTCTGCCTTGGGAGAAAGCCAGCTGTGGTATAGGACCAGAATATCTGAAGGGCTACATTCTCCTTGGTGAATTTCCTCACTCATTAGGATACTTGTTGGGCACTCTGATGTGTCCCAGCATTGCTTTATTAAAACTTTGGCCTCATACCGTCTCTCCAGAGCACAGAGAGGCTGCTTACCTTAGATCTCAGTAGCCTTTAGATCAGTTTATAAATTAGATCAGGCCTAATTTATAGAATCTCTCAGTTTGGCCATGTGATATTCTTAAAGGATGTTGCCCTATCCCTTCTTCTGGATTTTGTCTAATGAGCTAACACTGCTGCCTACAGTTTTACCTTTGCTTCTGATTGTCAGCCACCATTTAATGCCCATGATTTCTTTTTCCTCCAGATTTTAAAGCAACAGTGAAAGCTAGTCAGAAACATAACTTATGATTAGCTTAATTTATTTTGATAATTATCATCTCAGGATCAAGCATTTTGAATGAAAGAGGGAAAAGAGAGTACTAAGACAGATGCATTGATAAAGACTTTTAAAAGGATAAACATGAAACTAAAAATAGAGAAAATTTGCTCTCTCACGTTATTAGAAATTGAGGTCATGCAGTTAAACGAGCAAAATATTCAGGAAAAGAGAAGAGAAAATCCTCTTTCACATTGCGTACCATTAACCAGTGAGAGGGTGCAGGCTTCCAAGGCACTGAGTGTGTCTTCTTCTCCTGAAACCTCTATTTGCTGAAAACAATAGTTCATCTCTAAAATGGAAGAACTCCCAGAGGTACAAATCTGCTTTAAGGTTCTTTGCAGTCTGTGTACCTATTTGGGCTTTTCTTTTCAAAACTGCAAGTGACTTCCTGTTTCAGGAAATGAGCAGGTGTAGTTTGTGGCATTACCCTTTCCGCAGCGGTGAGATTGCATGCTCCAGCAGGACAGGAGATTATGCTGAAGGTAACACTGGCGCTAGTAGGATCTCTCGTGTCAGACAGGCTTTTGCTGAGGAGCCAGAAAAAATGTGCCAAACAGCTCCTGATCAGCCGCAGCAGTGGGAGGTGATGCTGGCAGAGGAACTCTCAGAGTAGTAGTGTCCATAGCAACACTTGAGCTAACTCTGAAGGAATTAGCATTGCACAGAAGAAGACAAGTGATAAACCACTTCTGAATGTCCTTTTTGATGGAAACCCTATGATGAGACAATCCGAAATGAAACAAGAGATAGTGCTGGAGGAAGACACTCAGAAGCTCTTGACAAACCACTTCTAAATGTCGTTTTTTTATGGACACTCTGTAATGAGACAATTCAAAATGAAACAAGAGATAGTGCTGGAAGAAGATACTGTACCAACTACTGGGGAAGAGCAGAGGGCAGCTAGAAGTAACACTGTGTCTGATGATGCAACCGGACTCAAAGTTGAAGGAATGCTCAGCTGATGATATGCTCTGATGTAAAACGAAAATCTGGCACTGAAGGGTACTGTTTATTCCATACTTAGCAGCACGTATAATAGGGGCATGGAATGTGAGAAGCATGAATCAGAGGAAGCTAGAAATTATAAAATACGAATAGGAATGTATAAACATACTTGGGCTAAGAAAGGTATAGTGAACAGTAATGGCACATTTTCAGTCAGATAGTTACCCAGTGTTTTACTCAGGAAATGAAAATCAAAGAAGAAGAAACAGAGTGGCATTAATAGTGAGAAAAGATGTGACAGAAGCTATCAGAGGATATAATGTTTGGTGAAGTAATACTAATAAGGCATCAGGGAGACACATCGATATAACCATAATCCCAAATTTGTGCTCCAACCACAGAAGGCAGAAGCAAAGGAAACTGAAACATTCGTTCTGAATTCGAGGAGGAAATTGATCACACACCCAAACAGGACATGTTGATAATCATAGGGGATTGGAATGCAAAATGTCAGGTCGCTAGACATCCCTGCCATAATAATTAGTGATAAGAAGGGGTACTTAATAGTGTTATGTGTATTCAGATGTGTATTCTGCTAAATGTTACTCTTTTTGGAGAGCAAACAGCCAAGCCAGAAGGTAGTGAAGGCAGCCAATCCCATAGTGCTCAGGAGGTTGGCTTTGTTTTGAAAACTTTTTGAAAATGACACTCCTGCACAGACAGTTGTCCCACTGTTCATACAACACAGAGGTTTTGCTGTTAACGGAGGAAGGACAAATATGTTTCCAAGGGATAATTGGAAAGAGAAATAGAAGCTTCAACAGCTAGGTGGCAGATTTTGGAGATGGTCTGGTGGAAAGAGAACAGTGCCATGGAAAACAGAACGAGAGAGGCCTGAGTCATGTCCTGGGGAGATTTTTTTTCCACTGATCTTCTCTAAGAAGTAAAGCTTTCAGATGGGGAACAGGGAAAAAAGATGAAGGGGTAGAGGACATGGGTATAGAACAAAACATCCCATTCCACATAGCAATGATGTGGTAATAAATCCAAAGATAGGAAGAGGTCTGTGACACTGTAGGTTTATTTCCAGTCTCTTAGTGGACTTCCACCTTTGCAAAACTGGAAATTTCCTCCCAGTGTTTTACTAGGGTTCTTACCAGCCTTCCAAAGCTGACTTCCATGCATGGAACGACTGGCAATCTCCCAGCTCTATATGCTGCTACCACCCCCCTGTATTATGAATTACTTAGACAGAACAGGAGGGACTCTGCCTAATCCCTAAGCGTAAGGAACTTCCACCTCCCCCTTGCCCTTAGTGAGAGGTCCTATGTAGCGTGTGCCAACCCTGGCGTGGAAATGGAGAGAAACGGAGGTTTATAAAAGTGTTTTAATCAAGGCATGCAAATAAACAATATCACACTTGGGAGACCCCCTCTCCCAGGTACACTTAGTTACAAGAATTTACAAAACAGATATAACAGCACAGATACATTCTTAAGATCAGCCAATTCCCAAAATAACAACATTAGCCCTAACGCGGCTAACTACTTATTTCTAGTTACTCACAATTAGGTTATAGGCGTAGATGGTCTAAAGGAGGAGAGAGGGGGGTCCAGGAGACAGGGCATGCTGCCAGCTCCACTGGCCCCGCTCTCCTGTCTCTCTCTGTGTCTCTGTCTCTCTCTCCACATGGCCTCTCAGAAGTTTTATTTTCCTCCTTGGAAGGATCTGGAAGCCTCTCCAAGATGCCCGCCTCTTTCCTTTTTGGTTGGTCAGTTCTCACCTTGTGACCTGTGATGCTGACCCTTTCTTTTTGGTTGGTCAACTCTCACCCTGTGACCCTTGATGTAATCCTAACATCTCATTAACCCTTGGTTTACCTGAAGAGAGAAGTATCTCCCTTTGATAAGCCTAGATAATGGGAAGCCCCATTATCACAAGGTCAGAGAGGGACTACAGTGGGGCTTGTTAGGGATCATTGCAAGACATGCTGCCTTCCCTGCTCCAAGTCCATTCAGGGGACAATCATATAAAGTGCCCATATTTTGAAAGAGATAAGACTCATGCATGTTTTGTAGATTAGTAAGTACCTTTTTTTCCTCTCTCTCTCTTCTTCCAAGGTTTACTACCCAAACCTGGGGTGGATGTGTGTTGATGCCACAGATCCAGCAAAGGGGAACTGGCTCCGCTATGTGAATTGGGCGCGTTCAGGAAAGGAGCAGAATCTCTTCCCCTTGGAAATCAACAGAACCATTTACTACAAAACCTTAAAGGTAGTGGTGCCTCCATGTCTTGTCTTAATTGTCTCTAATTGTTCTCTCTCCTTACAAAAACTACTGCTGTCCCCACACTTGTCTGTTAAATTGTGACATATTGAGGAAGGGTGAGCTGTATCACCATGGCAGGATCAGTCCTGTGCTTGCTGATGGTTCCCTGCTTCATTCAGCCAACATATCCAGTTGCAGGGGTTTCTGGTGTATCGGGGCTGGGAAGGAGCCCAGCTTGGGGTTTTGCAAACTGCTGTAACATGTTGACTGACGTTAGGCTGAATGGGTTGAAGATGTGACTTGATACAGGGCATGTGACCTTGGGTGAGTCACACTCTCTCAGCCTCAGATGAAGGCAATGGCAACCCCCCCCCTGGAAAAATCTTGCCAAGAAACACCCATGATAGATTGACCTTAGGGTTGCCATATGTTGGAAATGACTTGAAGCAAAACAACAACGATAAGCAGCCTTGTGTGATGTGAAGACACTAGGAGACTAGGACGTAAGTTTCTTAAATACATAGACAAGAGTCACCTCTGCAACAGGATATGTGCTTTTGACTGCAAAGAAATACAGTCAGCCCCCCACTTTTGTAGGTTTCACTTTTGCGGATTTGATTATTCACGGATTATTTGCTGCCACGTCTGCTGCCTCCCTGTGCCATTTTTAAGAGGGAATGCAAACCTTGCGAGACTGAGAAACTGCAAACGGGGCTTCTCAGTCCCTATTTAAAATGCTGTGGGGCAGCAGTGGAGGTGCAGAAAGCCCCACTAGCCACTCACTTCTAACTTGTAAAGGAACCCTGGAGTCTCAAAGGAATCCAGGGTGGGTTGAATATGGTGATCATAGATTTTTTGTGTTAATATGGTTTGGGAGGGCCTAGGATTATTCATGGTTTTCCTACTTTCATGGTGGTCCTGTGCCCCTAAGCCTAGCAAATGTGGAGAGATGACTGTATGACACTTTTAGGAGATGAGACTGATGCACATTTTCTTAGGACTTAGGACATTGTACCATTTGAACTTGTCTGGTGGAGAAGTATTCCGTACCTTCTTAAAGAAAGGTTTCTTTGACCTTAAATCTGCCTTTGAGTCCAATACACATGGATGGAAAGAGAGGCTGGAAATGGCCTCAGACCTCAATTGATAACAGCTCTTTTATTTTTTAGAAAAGCTTTTATGAGAACAGCGCAAGGAGGGTATGCTACAGCACAAATATTTTTCTGACACTATATCAGATGTTTAGGACATAGATATGTCCAGCAGGGTTACTGGCTGTGAGGCACTCAGTGTGACAAATAACAGAATGAGCAAAACAAACACATCCTGGAAACACAAAACATATTTAGTAAATTAAATAACTTCAAAAGCAATTATAAACATTTTAAAAAAAGTAAATAGTGGTTTGAACAGTCGAGCAGCTGGGCTTAAGTGCTGAAGGCTTTCATGAATAAAAAAATCTTGGCTTGCTTGAATTGAAAAGAAGTATAGCCAGGAGGGGAATTGTCTTGGTATGGAACTCCGAAGCCTGAGAACTGAAAAACTGGAAGTCCAGGCTGAATCTGAAGATATTTTTGGAAAAGACCAGCCTAAATTCAAACAGGAGGATCACTGTGTAGTTTTCAGTTTGTTCGAGTGAATGTTCTATAATTTTTTAGAAGAATACAAATTTCAAAGTCCATATTGTGGATTTCTAGGAGAGAGAACTCTGTCATATCTAGGGGTTAGTTTTTTGCCCAAAAAATGGTGGTGGAGGGATGAGGAGATGACCAAAACTGTTTGGAAGTCCATTTCTGGTTTTGAAAACTAGTGGTGAGTTCAGTGGTGGCAGGGGTAGGGAGTAACCTGTTTAAAAGGTGAGTTATCACTCCTGGACAGTTCCAAGAGAGACAGTTGTTGGTTTTTTCTGTGAGACAGAGAAAAGGAGGTCTGGGGACTCTAAACAAGTCAAGCACAGCAAAAACAACCAAGCAGTTGCTCTCTGGTGAGGTAAGTTGGGCAAAGAGAGAGGGAGAACACAAAGGACTGGCCAGAGATTTCCAAATGTGCTTCTTGGATGGATGGAGATTGCATCCCAGATCTGTTCTATCCCACTGCCACACATTCTGGAAACCTGTGTGCTATGAACAGCCCAAAAATACACATCACACACTGTCAGAGAAGGAGAGCATTGAGGGCAAGAACAAGATAACTGTCAAAGTAGGGAGGAATAGAAGTTTCACTTTGGCTGCGTGGCTCACATTGTTTGTGTGGACACACAGCAGTTGTGCTGAGTTTTTGGGGGGCTCAGTGAAGTGCTGCTGCCTTTTATTTCCAGTGCTGTTCATTTTAGCCCATGAGAAAGAAGAAAAGGACACAGGATAGAAAAAAAGAAGATTCTGGATGTGAAACCAAGCAGCCATTGCTGTCACTGCCACGTAGGCCAAGGAAACAGATTTGAGGAGCTGAAAGTTCTACCGTTGCAAATACTTACAGAAGCAGACAGTTTGGATGCTGCAGTGCAGTGTTGTAAATAATCCAGGGGAAGTTACAAGTCTTTTAAGTGACTGGGAGCCGGTTTCCATCCTGGCCATGGAGGAAGGAAACACAGGCTGTTAGCATCTGAGGCTTAAAAAAAGAAGTCTATCATCCCACTGTATTTTTATGCTAGTCATTTCCTTTGTGACTGATACAGGGGTATATCAGGAAATAAGGTGATAGAGAAAGAAGGGAAAAATCCATTCCCTCATCCTACTAACCTGCAAAGGTATCTGCCTACAATTGCTGATTGCTCCTGACTGTGAGGCAAGTTCTTAAATACGAGGTTTGGCACTGTACGCAATATAAGCGTGGAGATTCCTGCTCTGACGTGGTGGGAACAGGTTTAAAATTATTTGTCTAAAGGCAGTCAGCATGATAGCATATTGCAGCTGCTTGCAGCATTGTTGCTTCTTTTTCAGCTTTGGGTTATTTTTCCATTTGTATTTTTTAATGTTGATTTTCATTGTTATTTTTATTATTGTTATGTCTACTAGTAAGCTGGCTCATTTTTAATAACCTATATGTTTGCATACACACGGGTTTTGTTGCAACAAGCTCACTAGCTGTCAGTCTGTTTCTGTGCACAGTTAAAAGTGCTGGTTATGACCTACAGAGCCCTCTATGGCTCTGGTCCAGGTTATCTCAAGGACTGTGTCAGGCTGTATAAGCCTGCCTGAGTCTTGAGAATTTTTGGGAAAGTCCTCCCTGACAGGTGGGAGCATGGCAGAAGGGTTTCTTGGTCTGGAACTCCCTTTCTGAGGAGGCTCGACTGGCACCGTCCTCTCCTTCTGGGGGCAGGTGAAAACCCTTTTGATTTGGGAAGCCTTTGAGGGGTGACTACTCAAGTGAAAGGGCCTTTCGTGTGCTTTCCCACAGGAACGAAGCACTCGGGTGGTGGGCAGGGGTTAGAGAAACTCACAAATACTCAAATCTGTCAAAGTTGTCAAAGTTGAACCTGCAAAAGTGGAGGGCCAACTCCCCCCCCTCTCTCTCTCTCTCTCTCTCTCTCTCTGTGTGTGTGTGTGTGTGTGTGTGTGTTTATGTGCTTTAACTTCTGTAAAGCACCTTGAGTTCCAGGCTAGGAAAACGGTGTGATACAAATAAATACAAACAACATGATGATGATATAAGCAAAATACTACCTGTAAAGTATGGCTGTTTCCTTTTTCATGAGATCTCAGTATTATCCTTCTACCATAATTCTAATTAGGTGGGAGGGGAGTTTTACAGTGTGGATTCTGTTGTCTTCTTTTCCAAAACATTCTTTTAAAATATGATTGCAAATATACACATGATACAGTTCTATAATCTGAAACAAGTGCTGAAAATCCAGATATGTAACTATTGACTCGTATCATGACATCTTGGAGATGCGTGTTTTTCTAGAAGAGGACCATAGCTAAATGTCTTCATGTTTAAAAAAAATCCATGTTTCTTAAGTATCACATTTGATCTGCTCTTCTTGAGTATCTGTTGATAATCTAGGTGGGGGGTGGGGGTTGAAAAAATAATTTAATTTCAAGGCAGCTTATGAATTACTGAGAAAAAACATCCAAAGAGTTGTTCAGAATGAAGGCATAGACTTCATAAAATGTCAACATTTGTAAGGGATTTTCAATAATAAACTTGTTAGTAATCTGTTTCAGCATTCCTTGTTTTGGTGGTGGTAGTGAAACTCTTATTCTTTGGGCCAGAGCGATGTCATAAACAGTACCTGCGTGGTTCTATAGGTGTGTGTGTGCAAGCACATACATCCAGAATCCAGCACTATCTTTCACTAGTCCAAGGCTAACCGAAGGAGCACACGTTTGCAGACCTCCATGGAATCAAAAAAACTTTCCAAAAAGGTTTCCTTATCCTTCAGATTAAGATTTTAATGATGTATGTGGGGCCTCAGGAAGGCAGGGATTGATGGGTCTTGTGGTTGCAGAGAATCCTTTGAGTTTTGATCTTAGTTCTTTGAGAGTAAATGTGGATCCCATGGCAGTACACTTTTGAGTTTTAATCTTAATTCTTTGAGAGTCAATGTGGATCCTGTGGAAGTACACCTTTGAGTTTTGATCTTAGTCCTTTGAGAGCAAATGTGGATCCCATATATTAATGTGTATTCGTGTGTCTAGTGTGTATTTGTGAGCTGAGGAGGATTGGTGGAGGATTTGGATAAAGCTAACTGTACTAGGAATGTGCAAAGTACACTTTGAATGCTTCACATCTTCTGTAATAATTTACAGCTGCGCTATAATTTATCTGGTAGTAATTAATATGCAACCCTTATTATGTACAGAGTGAGTTGAAGTGGAGGAGCAGAGCTTTACCTTCATCAAGTGAATGTGTGAGTGATTTATGTGAACATCATAAACAGTAACGTGTTCTTCGATAATAACAACAGCAGTAACATTTCTCCTGCTCTGAACCAGTGACGTTTTAATAGCACATGAAGCTCCTGTACACCATTTGTCTATCTAGTCCTACTTTGTTTCTTCTAACCGGCAATAACTGGCTGGGGTTCTAGGGAAAGGTATACCACATATTGAATCATACCATTGACCAATCAGGCAAATTTTACAGCAGAAGGCATGTATGTATGCATTCTCTAACCCAACAGCAAGTTACTTCAGTTATTTGAAATATGCATGGCATTGTGGTTGACTCTGTACCTTTGTGTAACTAGCCTGTAGAAGATATACACAATAGATTTCATTGGCTCTTTTCAACTTTCACTGGCAACTGCTGTCCAGGGTTTCATATGAAGTCCTTTTCCATCAAGTAAGATGCCAGAGATTGAACCTGGAACCTTTTATATATATATGTATATACACATACATACATACATACATTCATACAAGATAGGTTCTCTGTAAAAGATTCTCTTCCAAAAATCCAGAGGAGATAAATCTACTGGTATACTTGAGATCTGTCGCTGTCAGGTGGCGTCAATTGTTGTAAGTTGATCCTGGAACCATCTGCATGCAAAAGATGTGCTTTCCAAGTGAGCGCCTGGACCCCTTTCTCAAGTTTATGTGACTTATATTTACGGTTCTTTTCTTTTTTTTAAGAAAATACTTTTTTAAAAAGGGGGAGCCAGAATAATATTACAAGCTAAATAAATGAGTTTCCCCCTCAAAATTAGCCCAAACAACCTAACAGTAGCCAAAATTGCTAGAAATGAAATTACTTGATCAGAGGAAAAGATCAGTGAAGTGAATTTGGTATGGTATGTGTCCGTGCCTGTGTAAACTAGCCCAGAGCTTTCCTTGGAGACAGCATTTGTTAGAATTCTTGTACATCTCTTAAGAGCTGGCAGTTCATTTTCCTTATATTGCTCAAATGTGAGATGATGGCAATGAAAGTTGTCAGTGTGCTAATTTTAGTACGGCAGCAGAGCTGCATTCGTAAATGTGTGCTTCCTAGCTCTAGTGACTTGGTGCAGGCAAATAAAATTCAACTTTAAAATTTACTGAGAGGCTGTGGCATGGGGAGGCAAGGAACATCAAGGCCCCTGGATTCCTATGGGCACACAGTAGGGTAGAATACGCTGCTTAGTTGTTCCTATGGGAAATGATAGAAGCTAAATAAAGCACCGAGGAAAGATTTCTACCAGTGGTGGTGGTGGGGACGAGCTGTATTTTAGTAGTAGTACACATTCTTTGCACGAAGGGCATCCCAGAATCAGTCAGACTTCTCCAGGTAGGGTGGGAAAGAATTCTGCCTGAAAACCCTTATGAGCGCCGTAGACAATATTGAACAAGACGGATCAATATTCCGACGTGATATAATTGCTGAGGAGTCCTCTTGTTGAAATTCTCTTTTCCAACAGATTAGACTCTGATGTTCTTATGTTAAGAGTAGATTTTTTTTTCCACTAAAACTTTTTTTAGAGTGAGGTTTGAAGTATATGTTTGAAAGATCTTTGTGGGGTTTTTCCCCCCTCATGCTTTTGTTTTATGTTTTTATGGTATTTGCTCTGTGTGTAAGCACTGAGTTGTCATCTTGGGAAAAAGACAAGGCTATAAATAGAAATATTGCATAAGTAAGATTTCAGTCGTCGTGACTGCTTTTTTGGCAGATTGCTTTTGTGGTTGTGAGGCCTTGTGGTGTATACATACACACAGGGAGGAGGGGATTAAGGAAGAAAATCTGATTGTATTTAAAACAGTATGAACAAGTTTCCTTTTCTGTCCAAAGGAATCCGTGCTGTTACTGCACGCATTTGTACTTAGTGTGTTTTACTTTGTAACTGTCAGAACCAGTTCATGTCAGTCCAGGAGTTCTAAAAATAGCTAAAAATCATTCTTTTTAAAAAAAAAAAAAATCTGTGTTCTAGCTTAGAGCTTTTGTGATGAATGAGGAGTTCTGACAAATCTGCAAGTCATGCTATCGCCTGGGTCAATGCGGTCCTCCTTCCAGCAGAGGGGTTTGGCACAGCTGGCTCTCCTTTTCCTTCCCTCCCTGTCTCTTTCTGTGACGCTGCGGTGTGGCAGAAATCTGCTTGCCCGAGCCAGGGAAGGGTTAAAGAGTCCTTCCTGTTTGGCCAGGCAGGCAGGCAGTTAGGAAATCTCTTCTCGGTGCAGAGTACAGCTGTTTGTGATCCGCACAGCCAGCTCTCCACGCCTTCTGGCCCGGCGCCTGCTGCTCTCTCTCCCCTCTTCTGTTAACAACCTTCGGTGTGATTGGTGTCCTCTTGGTCTCTTTTGATTCCTCCAGCCAATTGAGCCGGGTGAAGAGCTCCTGGTCTGGTACAATGGGGAAGACAACCCAGCCATAGCAGCTGCTATTGAGGAAGAGAGGGCCAGCAATCGGAGCAAAAGGAACTCTCCCAAAGCCAAGAAAGGTAAGAAGTTCGGCTCTCGCTTTCGGGCAGGGAAGTAAAATCCAGGAAGGGGGATGTCTCAGGAGGTAACGCACTGAAGCGAGCAAACTTTCCTCGTTCTTTTCCTTCTGACGGTTCCTGCTTGGGAGATTAAGAACTTCTGTAATACTTTCTGAGCCGGGAGTCTCTTGCCAGCAAGTATGTCTCTGTGTGACCCTTTTTGGAGCTCAACTGCCCCCTTTCTCCGTTTGCCTAGGGTTTGGACTTCCAGTTAAAGAAAATCTTCTCTGTTACCCCCAGTTCCACCACTGCAGCCTCCCTCCCCTTCCTTTTAAAGTCACACCAGCAGGCTGTAACATCCAGTTATTTTTTTCCCCTGTGTTTCAGTGTTTCTTGGCTGTTTTTTTCCTCCAGTTTTGAAACGAGAAAATAGAGTTCAGACTTGGGTAGGAGGAAATAACATACTGGTGACTCAGGTTGTTCTTAAGAGTTTGAACAGTACCCATTTCTTGCGTGGTTTAGCACGACGAAGCAGTCCTTGTTCTTTAGCTGGCTGAAAGTATTTTTGCTGCCTTTACTGTGGGTTTATGCAGTCCTGAATTCATAGCTGTGTTCTGCAAAGTGTGATTTAAAAGGCACTACATGCCAGGAAACATTTTATATTATGTACTCAACCACAAGAAGGATAGCTGTCATGATTTAGGTAGCAAAAGGACACCTCAGCGTGCATGGAGTTCTAAATGCTGAATTTGTACAGATTGTGCTCAGGATTTAATTTCAGTGCAGTGTTGAAATCTGGGGAGTGACTCATCAGGACACAGCCTTTGCATTTATTCTTTCTTTACGGCTTGCAACAAGGCGCTGAGAAAACTGGGCCCGTGTCTTTAATTGCGATTTTCTCATGGTGGGTGGGGTTGCTCTTTCAGTAAGCTGGAAGGAGTCTGGTTGGCGAATGTGTTGACTCTGTCATGGTGTTTGAAGGTCGGGCTATATTCGGTGGAAGGGGTGTGAGCTGGGAAAATATCCCCAGGTTTGTTTATGAAGGACATGTTTTCATTTACAATGGATGGAAGAAATATTTTTGATAGAAACAAAATTAAAGCAGGTGAGAAGGGAGAAACCCCAGAGTTTTTGTTCTGATTTCTTATTTTTGACACTGAAAGCAGCAAATTATGCTGGTATGATCTTGAATAAAGCATCTAAGCAGTCTCCCTTCTTTTCCTTTCTTCTTTTTCTTTCTCCCTCCTCTCCCCTTGGATATTTCTAAATATGGCTTTAGCTAGCAGCTGAATTTTGTTTATCGTTTAGCAACCAGACTTTTGTGTTAGGATGTCAGTGGCAATGATTTGGAATCTTTGGGTCAGAGTTACAGATTTGATAGCTATCAGAGCAAAATTTTTCTGCATATTTAGACATCCTGTTTGGAATAAATACATATTTGTTTGGAAATCGAAATGCTAAAAGACATTGTCTTCTTTTCTTCCTCACTTTTTCCCCGCCTTGCTTGTTTCCTTGCTAGCTTTCTTTCTTTCTTTCTTTTAGGGCCTACATTGAAAGAGCTTTAATTTTGTACTCACTAGCATTGCCTTTATCCAGGCTGATGGAAAGGACAGGGCACATCTAACCAAAGTGACCAACGAGTCATAGAAAGATCTAGGGGCAAAAAAAAGGAAAAAATGCACGCTTAGAAGGAATCTCATAGAACAAAGTTGGAGTTTTTATAAACTAGAAGGCTATGCAGCTAAATAACCAGGTCCTATTCAGATTGGACATTTGGAACAATTAACTATCTAGACAAAAATGGGCCAAATGATACTAATAATTTCTAATGATTACTTTCTGAGGGTTCAGACAATGTGTATTGCACATATTTTAAGAGGGTCAGTTGCTTTCTAGGTTTGTAGCAGATGATAAGGAAGGTTCCCCAGTCCATCCCTAGGAATCATTGAAGTTTTCTAGGGGGATTAATTTCTAACACACAGCTATATTTGCTTTCATGATGATTGTTTGCTAATGAAGGTAAAGGCACAGGGTGCTGCGCAGAAGTTGGAAATAACACCTGCAGGCTTGGCAATCTGAAGGTAAGAACAAGGCGCAACCCCAAATAAATAAGAGGGGAGACAAAGGGAAGAAGAGATTGGGAAACCAGCATGGCTAGTTCTCATACACGGTGTGGCCTGTTACAGTGGCTAAAGACCATCTTCTGTTTGGGCCATGTCCTTGAGCTCTTCTGATTAAGGTGGATTGGGCTGTCAATCCACTGTTCTCTGTTCTGATGTCGCCTGAGCTGATTAGGGAAGAATCTTTGGAAGTTACCATAGGACATTGCCATGGCCATTGCATGAGAATGTTCTGAGAGCCAAATAGTAGTGGGTTCCAGCTGAAGAAGTGGGCCTTGGTTACGTCAGCTTTCCTTCTCGTTCCTGCAGGTGACATTTCTGGGAAGGGAAGAACCAAAGGACAGTTGTTCCAAACCGAATGAGTTGTTCTTATTTCTCTGCAGCATCCAAATGGAGCATTAAAATCTAAGGATAAAGGAAGAGCTGAACTGGTTAGGTCCAGAGGCCTATCTGGTCCAGCATTCTGCTCTTACAGCCGCCGGTTACATGCCGCGAAACCTACAAGTAGAGAGTGGCCTCCTCAATGCCCCATAGCCCAAAGTAGCTCTGCTGAGTCTGCCAAAGATTGCTGCTTGCTTCTTCCTCTTCCCTCTTTCAGATATTTTCATTGTCTTTCAACAGTTGAACGTACAATATATGGTAAGGTGCTGCTCCCCTCAGATCCTTGAACACTACAATCCAGGAAAGAAAGAAGATCATGGAACTGTCAAGAAAGCCAGGGTTAAGTGAATGCAATACAGACATGCTTGTAACCACTGGACTCATTACTAGCAACAAGACATGACTTAACAGCTACAGGCTTTCTGCATTTTCCTGAACAGAAACTATGAAGTGGTCAGTGACCTGATTTGAAGAAGAGAGGTGAACAATGAACCAGATGCTTAGGTTCGTGAGATTATGGAAATGCCAGTCTGTCATCTTCCAGAGCATCAGACAAATAGAAGAGCACCCTGAAGATACTTGAGTCTCACTCTATTATTTATAATGTCATGCTTTCAGTATTCAGGGTATACAGAGATATACAGGATCTTTTAAAACAAAAATATAAAAGCAAGGAAACAGGATAAGTATCGCAATAATAGGACTAGACCCCCTACAGCTTCAAAACAAGCCAGTAGAAATTCAGATTTAAAAGCACCATAGTTCTACAGCAGTAATAGTGAGTATTAGTAGCTAATAGTGAAACCATAGTATACTGAATTAAAATGCTTGAGCAAGTGAAAGGATTTTTAACTCTTAACCTGGTGCATGCCCCAGAGAGATTCCACAGTTATGAATGGCCTAACCTGAACAAGGAGGGAATGTTAGCAGGGGACTTTCCAGACAATCTCAAAACGTGGCCAGATGCACACGGGAGTAGGTGGTCCTGAGCATATCCAAGCTCCAAACTATGTTTGGGGTTTCTGCTGGCATAAAGAAGCAGACAGATACTTTAGGCTTAAGTCTGGAGTGATTGCAAATGATTATGTAATATCATTTTCCCATGCTGGAACTTGCTTTCCAGAGACGTTAGACTGGCACCGTCCTTGCTGTCTTTCCTCAGGCAGATAAAGATTTTTTTTTTTCCCACCAAACCTTTGAAGACTGATTTCTCAAGGGGAAAGGGCCTTGCAGAATGGGCTGGATGTTTCAGTTGCTGTTTTCCTTTCAGTGGTTTATGTTTTTAACAAGTTGCAGTTTTTGGATAGTTTTTTTCCCCTTACTTTCGTATGTTGTGAGTTTTTAGCTACATTTAACTGTTGCAATCTGCCTTGAGTCCTGAACCAGGAAGAAAAGGTGGGATATAAATATAATTGTAGCCAGAATTCTTTGTTGTGATCTGTGCTATGCAACTTTATTTATACTTAGCTATGTAGCAGTGGTACCAAGGAACCCTCCTAGTGAATTGCATTGGGGCACTGTCAAGAGTGTTCTGAAGCATCTAGCTCTATTAATATGCATTGGCAGTCCCTAACCAGGGCCCTGATGAGCAGTGGAGCACCGGATGGGCACTGGTCCCAGTCTGCAGTGGTCAATTTGCAGGTTCCCCTATGGCACAAAATAACAACAGCCTCTCGCTGAATAGGGATGTTGCAAAATTGCTCCATATGATTTCCCACAGATGTAAGTCCACTTAGGAAGATGGAAACCCCCAAGTGAATTTCAACTGATGATGATGATGGTGCACATTTTAGTGAGCTACACACATGATGAGCTAGAACAAGCAGGTTAAATGCCCTGCCACTACTCCAGTAAAATAATGGTCAAAAGGTCATGAAGATGTTGAAGATGTAATCGCAGAAGAATTAGGTGATCAAAACAACAGGAATTGGAAGAGTCTAATCTTGTTTTCCTTTTTCTGTGCTGAAAGACATTCAGCTAATACAGGAAAATCATTTCCACCTAAACATTGGGAAGAATTGTAGCTTAAAAAGAACAAACCTTTCCCCTCCACCAATCCCACTACCAAGACAGAAGGGAGAATGTTTACCTGATACGGTATGAAATAGGAAGGGAGCTAGACAAAGTGCGGGTTGGAAGTAGTTGCTCTGCGTAGTGCTTGCTGGATTAGAAATAGGGAGCCGACGTGAATGGCAATCTCCTGTGTGAAAGGCAGGTGAGCTAGTCTGTTTTGGTGGAGGAGGTAAAATATATATTTAATGTTCTCTTCTAGTAGGTTTATTCTGTCCTTGTGTATTACAGTGTTTCTTAGGCTATCTGATGTGGGGGAACTGGCTCCCCCCCCCGGCATCCCTGGGAATGGCACTAAATTTTAGGCATTCCAGTTTTTTCCTGGAAGCTTGCCAGGGACTGGCTGCCAGTGGCTTAGGGACCAGCACCAGTCCATGGAATATTACTTGAGTAGCACAGATGTAGAGTCATAGAGTAGGAAAAGACCACAAGGGCCATCTAGTCTAACCCCCTGCCATGAGAAGGAGACACCAACACACTCCATGGCAGCATATTTCACTGTCCCAACAGCTTTTACTATCAGGAAGTTCTTCTTAATGTTTATGTGGAATTGATTTACTGTAGTTTGAAGCCATTGCTCTGTGTGCTGGTCTCTGGAGTAGCAGAAAACAAGCTTGCTCTGTCTTTGATATGACGTCCCTTCAAATATTTAAACATGGCTGTCATGTCATCTCTTAACCTTCTCTTCTCCAGGCTAAGTGCACCCTAAGCTATTCTTCAGAGGGCTTCATGATTTCCAGGCCTTTTACCACTTTTTGAATGGTGAGCCAGAAGGTAGAGCAGGCGAGATTTGGTAATCCAGGAAGTGGCTGGTGCTGCTGGAAAGAGGACAGGGGTTGAATTATTAAAGCCTAAACAACTTGGGACCCAGGTTTCTGAAGGAATGCATCTCCTGGTAGCAGCCTGCTGGTGCTGCTCGCTCTTGGCAAGAGGCCTCTCTCATTGTCCCACCGTTCAGGAGAGTACAGCAAGTGATGGCGTGCAGTAGGGCAGTCTGTTCTGAGGTGACCCGGCATTGGAGTGCTCAACTCCAAAGAAATACATCTGACATCAGTCATACTGTCATTTCAGCACCAGGCTAAGACTTGTGCATTTGTTGAGGCGTTTACAGTGGGTTAGTTCTGCTCTCAGTTGGTTGTTTGCTTGTGTAATGTGAGTTTTATAATACTTGAATCATAAATAGATTGTTATTGTTTTAGCTGTAATTGTATTGTTGTTTGTTGCTGAGTGTTTTTAAAGTTGGTGTTGCCTGCCCTGTCTTGTCTTGTCTTGTCTTGTCTTGTCTTGTCTTGTCTTGTCTTGTCTTGTCTTGTCTTTTCTTTCTTTTTTTTTTTGAAGGTTGAGATGTAAATGGAAATAATAAGTAAACTGACTTACCAATTGTGACTCAGTCCCATTGTTTTAGAGGAATATGCAGCCCAATCATATCAGCTCAGAAATAAGATCAGTTGACGTCAGTGGAGCTTACTCTCAAATAGCAGGTGTGGGAGTGCAGTCATGACTGTAGCTGAGTTGGAGTCATCTAGCTGTTCAATTCAGGAACCTCAGTAGCATTGGTCCTACCAAAGTTTACTATTCAGAGTTGACTTGACAGTACAGTCATTTGACCGTCCTGCCAGTTCTGATGAGGAATACCTAATTATGGCAATGGGAAAGTGAACAAACAGATTGGCTGCATGGAGACTAATGCACAGACGTATCAAAATTACAAGCTTAATTCTTCAGGTAACATGACAGAGAGAGAATTTAATGTGGCCAGAAATTCCAAGAGCATTTAGGAATTAACAGACACTGTCTCAGTTGGGTCCCATTCCAGTTCTTAAGAGTTCTGCCTTACCCCCAATTTCCTGAATCTGACATTCTTCCAGTATATTTCTGAAAAAAAATTTGCAAGATGAAGATGGGTTGGCGACTTTTCCTATTAGCTTTAGTTGAGGATGGGTTCATATGAAGGAAATGTATGAAAAAGGTCCCCCCCCCACACACACACACGTGCTTTCTCACCATGTGAGAACTTGGGGCCCTTTAATGAAACAAACTGGTTGGGAATCAGAATCTGTTTAGATCATGGGAACGGAGTTACTTCCTTCTGACAACACATAATGAATTTCTGGGATTTTGTGCTACCAAGGTGGTGATAACTGTCAGCTTGAGTAGCTTTGACATGGGATTAGTGATCAGAAGAATTTTATCCTGGTTTTGCCATGGGTATGTTCAGTGGTAAGCTGCCAACTGTAAAGAAATGATCTCCAAGCCCAGAGGTAAGTTGCATTGACCCGTGAGTTTTATAATTGGCACAGCTAGGACAACCTCTTCATTATGTCCTTGTGCAGCAGAAACTACTGTGAGGAAAGTTTGGAAACTCGGAATTATTTTGTTCTAATACGCTTAGTTCTGGAACTGACAGGTGTGGGGGTAAACATGTCAGCCTCTGAATATACTGTACATAAATGGATGTTGAAGTACTTACGTAATCCACTTGGAATAGTTCCATAAACATCCCTGCAAGGCTCTTGGAAGCTTGTATGACTTTTCATACCAGCTTCCACAGTTTAATTTGAAAAGCACAACCAGGAACTAAGGAGCTAGAGAAGTTGTTCTCTTTGGCAGGGTGGGTGGTGGAACACATTTCTCACAAATATCTTCTCAAGCCTCTGCAAGAAACTTTTCTTTTTTAACCTCAACAAGGTTTCAAAAGTAATTTGTGACATCGGAAAGGAACGAGAGACCCACTTCGTACTTGCCATGTATGAGGTACATCTGTGAGATACACCTACTATTGACTCAAACTCTTCATTTAACTCATGTTGAAATATTATTTGGTCTAGCGATACCTCTCTTTCTCTAATCTATTTAAGAAGTAGCAGTAAACATGAGTATTCAGTCAAGCTTTGTAATAATATAAAACTGTATTGAACACTGCGTTTTTTTATTTATTTTTTTAAAAATAATTACAGAAAGAACACATTCGTAGATTAGGAAAAAGAAAAAAAAGAAAATCAAGATCAGTAATATTTATCTACATACATATAAGAAAAAAATAACATAAAACTTCTCCCTGAGTGTCATTGCTTATTCTATTAAATATACAATAACCTCAAGCTTAAATATACAACACTGCATTTTGATTTGCAAATCTACATTGCGTCTTACTCAAACTTAGCTGAGAGTCATTGGAAGTGGGGAGTTACTTCTGAATAATTAAGCATGAAGTGTCATAATAAGTGGAAGAAGCATTAGCTAGGCTGAACCCTTATTTCTGTCCCATTTACTACCATTTCCAAAGATGTATTGCAGTCTTCCCAAGATGCGGTACTCTCTAGATATGTTAGAAAAGCACCATCTTTGGGGATTCTGTGAGTTATCATCCGAGGAAACCAGTTTGGAAAACCTGATAAATTGTTACAACTTCTTCTGTCAGAACAAAAGGGCTGGCTGAAACAAAACGACTCCCAATTGTCTAGTTCATGGTTTCTTGACAGAGATCTCTGGAATCCTTAAAAAAAAAAAAAAAGCTTGTGGTTCAGGGGATACATCATCTATTCCCCTTTCGTTCTCTGAAGGCACTTTGTTGTTTGAGCAAACCAGCACTGTTGAGTCAGGAATACACGTCAAACTTGCCCGTGCTTTGGAAGCAAACTATAGTTGGCTCAGGGAGAAAGAAAATTAATTTTTACTACTCACCCTAAAAGGAGATTTCAGAGCAGTATACAGTAAAATCAAATCAAGACATGCAATGAAATAATGTCAGAGCATTCAAAATAGAACTGAAACGGCAAGACATAAGAATTAGCAACCTCAAGCAGGCCAAAACCAAAACTGTCCTCACCTTGCAAGAAGAGACAGAGCCCATTTCCTCACTAGCCTGTTCTAGCACTATGATTCCACTTTCAACATCCTATGGAATCCTGGGGTTTGCAGCTTCCGGCCTCCCGGAAGAGTGTAACGCACTGGCCATAGCAGAGAGGTCCATGGTTTTGATGCAGCGGTGAAGCATCCCTGTTTCTCGAAAGGACATCCCAGCCCCTGCGCTCGATAGAATGCAAAGCGGTGTTTCTTCAACGGTAAGGAAGTTGGAGAAGTGTGAAGCCTTTGTGAATTGGCTTCCGTATTCCAGAACTTCATGGCAAATTGAGTTTGCCTGTTTCCTGTTAATCTGACTAATGGCAGAAAGCAGGCGAGCAGGTCGGTTTGTAAATACCTTTGCTCTAAAACACAAAATTTGTGTCTTTCTGAAACAAGAACTGCAAGAAAGATTTCCTTGACAGTATTTCAAAATTCTGGAGAAGTCATCGCCTGTATACTGACCAAGCTTTAAGCAATTAGCTGTACCAATGGAAACAGGATTGCAACATCCATGTTAAGGGCATCAGGGGCAGAAGGTAGTTTTCTAGTCTGTTATATTCTATTGTAACTCATGGGCTATCCTGTCATGACTAAATGTTTATGCCAAATAAAACATGTTAGTCTCCAAAGCGACTGTCTTTATTAGGTCCGTCAGCAACAAGGTCACAAAAATATTCAGGCTTTTGAGCTCTTCTGATGTTTTCATCAGGCAAGATATTGCAAGCAGCTTTTGTAATATCTTGCCTGAGAGGTAGCTCTGGACAATTAAGTAACTGACGCATTTTTGTGACCTTTAACAAAGCCCAATAAAGTTGTCATAATAATGATTAAGGATATTTTCATACTGCAAAAGTACAGGCCTTGCTTTTGGCGGAAGGGATTGGCGATATTACTGGTAATTGCAAGTATGCTTGTATTCATGACTGGGTATTTTTAATGTAATTTCATACAAAGCTTTCAATATAACAAATGAGGAATTGCTTCTTTTAAAAAAAGTCATCAAGGAATAAAATAAACTAGGTTTTTATTTCACACCTTATCTGGTAGTCATAGGCAAAGTAAGTACCACATTGTAATGCTGCCTGTAATGCATAACTTTTGGGAGTAATGAATTCATAGCAATGTCATAATGACCAAGCATCTTTTTTTTTTTCATTTAGCAAGTAACGATCCTCATGACTCCTAAAATATGGATTTGGGGGTTCACTTAAAGGGATTCAGGGTCATTTTCATATTTCAATGGTATATTTTTAGATAAGTGAAAATAATGCATTGCTAACGTGTGCTCTTGAGGAAGCAACAGGTGTTTTTGAAAATAATGTTCCAGAGTAATCACTGCTTAAATCTAAGTCTTATTTCTAGGTAGTGTGAAATCACTGAGCCATAGAATCCTAGTTGGAAGGCATCCCAGGGGCCATCTAGTCTGAATCTAAATGGTAATTCAGCATTTATCTAAATCCCATTAATTCAGTGCATTTTTGGAGCTAGTGGCTGAATTTCAGTCTTGAAGTTCCATAGAAGTGAGTGGATGGGGGTATAGGAATAAAGTTAGACTTAACTGCCCCTTTACTATCAGTCTGTTTGAGTTCCATGATCTATTGGGAAGATCTGTGTAGGAAGAACTCCTGAAGGAGGGATTCTGTTCCCATTTTGATTTACATGCAAGTGTGTAGGATGGTGGTACAGGACACAGGGAGATCTGTTCGTTTTGAACAGCCAACTTGGTAGAAGTCAGAGCTTTTTAATAGCTAGAGAGACTAGCAAGTGGTTGGTGTTTCTGTGATTATTGTACAGAAGGAGTCTTTCATCTCCTTCGTGGCACAGAAACGCAAGCTACTAGCTGCTTAATAGGTTAGGGGGAAAATATTCAGGGTAATAATTTTTGTGCAGTTACTTAAACGGCTGAAGCAAATACTAATTTTGATAGTAACACTCTAGCTGCTAATAATCAATAGCAGTTTAGGTGAGTAGTTTGAAATAATTTATGAAAAGTAGTTGTAGTTTGCCATTCAGCTGTATTAAAATAGATTAATCTAATCTGATCCAGGTGGTGGGTGTAAACTACCAATTGCAAAATACTGCAAACAGTAAAACGATTTTTTTAAAAAACCAGTAGTTTTGGGGGCCTAAAGACACCATTTTGATCTCAGTAGCTAAGCAAGGTGAGCCCAGGGTAGTACCTGGATGGGAGACTACCAACAAATACCAGGTGCTGTAGGCGATATTTCAGAGGAAGGAACTGGCAAAACGTCCTTTGAGTACTCCTTGCCTGGGAAAACTCTATGGGGTCTCCATAAATCAACAGGTGATTTGAAGGAACGTACAGTACTTCAAATCAGCAGTTAATAATCTTGGAGATTTAAAATATGGGAGTACTGAATGTACCTTCTAGATTTGTAAGGGCATTCGAGAATGACCACTGAAAATACTCTTTTTTCCTCTTCATTGATCACCCAGGTCATCTTTGATGGCAGGGCCACCTAACAAATAAAAAGGGGGTGCCAGATTGACTGTAAAAGTGCTTGTAGTGGGTAGAAAGCTGCAGCTGAGGAGCAGTCCAGGGAGTCTGAAGGGCTGTTACATGCAAGTCGGAGCAAGCTTGTCTTCTGCTGTTCCAGAGGATATGATCCAAACCAGTGGATTTAAGCTGCAGAGAAAGAGATTCTGTCTGTCTATTAGGCATAACCTTCTGACAACAGGAATTTGTCATCATTGGAACCTCAGAAAGTAGGAAAGCCTCCTTTGTTGGAGGTTTTTAAGTAGAAGTTCCTCCAAGGATTCTTTAACTGTGGGGTTCTTATGTTGGCAGGGGGCTGTGTTACTGCTATTCTATGATTCTAATACTTTCCAGAGCACTTTCCAAAGAGCTGCAAAGGCATGGCCTGTTCTTCGACTTCCAGTGAGACCCAGCTGAGTTTCTGCTTGATCCCAAGTCTGAGCAAGATGTATGAAGTCTGGATGATCAGACGATACAGATTCATTCTGCAACTGACTCCTTGTTCTGGAAACAAACCTTTTGAGGAGCAGTTCAGAATTTGGAAGCATTCTCTGCAGCATTTCAAACTCCCAGTTATGCCTATATCAGTGGTCAAAAAAGCCAAAACGTTGGGGAGAGTTTTGGGGAGCAATTGCATGGGAAAATCTTTGGGCCTGAGATGAACCCACGTTTTCCTTTTAGTGGAAACACAAAAAACAAAAAGTGTTCAAACCATTTGGAAGAGTAGGAGAAGCAAGACACAGAAGAGCTTTGGGTGTTTCCACTTGCTCCTTGGACTCTGATCCAGTGGATCTAAAATTACATTTGCTCTCAAGTTGTCATCCTGGCTGTTTTTAGCAAGCAGGAGCAGCTGCAGGCCGAATCCCTCTTCCAGGGTTAATTCTGTGTTAAGGTCACACAGGTCTAATTCCACAGCTAGCATTTGAAATGAAGAGGCTCCGATTAGGAGATGTTTCAGTGGTGTAATTTTTCGCCCCACCTCCCAGGTATTGTTTCCAAGCCTGCTTGTTTGAGGAAGGGTTACTTATACACATAAACACGGACCGAGGTAGTTTACCTACATGCCTTATATTCTTGCAACTGTCCTGTCCAGTGGGGTAGTCTGAAAAAGAATGGCTTCTCCAAGGTCACCAGGAAAGCACTGTGGTTGGGTTGGCATTGGAGGGTGCATCTCCAGAATTAAATGCTCAAGTTCAGGATTTGAGATGAAGGCTACATTCCTCTGAGGGTGGGCCTCCCTCTTTCCTGCCCCCCATGAGCTGCTGGAGGAAGTGACAGATCGTCTTGCTCAGTATCTGAACTGATCTCTTGAAGAGGGTTTTTGTAGTGAGGCCAAAGGGATGGAGTTGCCAAGGTCTACCCAAAACAGTAGACACTGGGGCAGTTTGACTGTGCAGGTAGACCTTATCTCCCTGTATGAGCCTGGCCGAACTCTGAGATCATCAGGAGATGTTCGCAAGCATGGCTGGTGGGAACATGAGAGAGGGCCTTATCAGTGGCTGACCCTCGAATTCCCTTCCAGAGGAGGTCAGAATGCTTACTGTCCTTCTGTCAGTGGGCAAAACCCTTTGTATTCCAATGGCCTTTAAAACAGAAAATTTTAAAGATGGGGCTAAGGGTACTACTGTATTACTTAAAAGCAGTTTAAAGTAATACAGTAGTACCCTTAGCCCCATCTTTAAAAATAGCTTTTATCATTTTAATTATATTTTATCCTCTCAAGTGAAGGTTTGAATTGTTTTAATAAGCATGATTAATTTAATTGCATTTTTAATGTTCACTTTTTTTTGTACACTGTTAACTGTATTGGTACTTTTTAAAATGGTAAGCCAGCTTGAGTCCTGATTTTGGCACTGAGGCAGGAGACAAATAGATATAATAGTAGTAATAATTACTGTGCTGATAAATGCAAAGTGAAGGAACTAGATGAAAAGGCAAAATTCTACTATTAACCAGATCCTTGACCCCTTCTCTATTACTGGGGAACAACACAGCTTGAATTGATGGAATCCCCTTACTGGTTAGCTCTAGTGGATGAAGGGAATAACATTGAGCAAGAGAGCATGTACCTTTCTTCGGCTGAGGTGCCTGGCACTGCCAGTTAAAAGGATGGGTTGGTGACCCCTGGAATAGGCCTCTTTCTGCCTGAACATCTTATAGGAATTATGCTAGCAAGAGTAAATAGTCTGACCTGGCCTGAGACGATCTCCTATGTCCCTAAACCATCCTTGCCACCTCTGAAGGCAGCACTGAAATCAGCACTTGAGCAGTCGAAAGATGCGAAGGGAGTGGTAGCAGGAGGTTGAAGAACATGGGTTCAAGACTCCAGTTCTGGATTTGTCCACTTTCCTCAAGTTCTATATAACTGAAACAAATGCATATCCTCCTTCATCTGGATTTCTCCTGATGGCAGCAGCTGCTTGCATCTCAAGATGGTCTTGATTTTTCTGCCAGGAAGTCACTTGGTCAGTTTATTTGTGGCATCACTGAATTTCTCAGTTGGTCATTTCTGTGCAAGTTTTGAATGTGAGATTGAGTTACTCTCCGTGGGATGAGTGTCTCCTCTGTAGAATGAAGATACTGTCTTCTGGACACTTAATTCCTTTATAACATGTTTGCTTGTTTGCATTCAGCATTTCTTCCTGAGCTGGGGCTCAAGGTAGCGTCCAGCAAAATTAAAAATAAGTTCAGAGAGAAAGCAGGTACAAATAAAAACCAAATATTATGACGTTAAAGCACAGTTAAAAGTAGCATTTTAATGCTGTAGTTTTAAGTTGTGTTTTAGCATTTATAACATTGGGTTTTTATGGCATTTTTATACCATTATTTTTGGTATCAGCACTGTAACATTTTGGTTTCTTAAAAGTTAAAAAAGGAATTTAAAAACACATCCCCAAAATGAGATGAAATGAAATACAGGACAGAGCCAATAAAAGCTCATTTCTCAGCATCTGTGTTTGTGGAGATGATTTGCAGCTGGACGTGCCTTGTTGAGTGTCTCAATGTGTGCCCTTTTGTTGTGGCATTGACAGGGGACTGCATTGTGGTAGGTTGATCTTTTGCAGCTGGTATCTTAACGCGAATGTGCTTGGTTGTTGGAAAAGGGTGGTCCGTGGTTCCGTGCTATACGTGAACAGCAGCTACTGTGGTCTCCATCATAGTGTGCTTTTGGTATTCATTACTAATAGAGCTCAGACTTTCTTCTGCCCCTGCTGCAGTTCTCGATGGTGACAAAAAAAACCCTTACCAGAAGATTTTCCCAGTCCATCAGAGCAAGTTTTTAGGGTGCATGGGGTGGGGGGACGGCAGGTGGAAAAAGGGAAAGTCACCAGTTTGGATGGGATCCATGCAAATAGGATACTGCATTCTGGCCTAGGCACAAAGATGCATAAAGAAGAACATGAGATACTCTGCAGATAATTCAGTGTACTTCCTTTTCAAAGAACAAGGAAATTTTAAAATTAAAATGACTTCAGTGCAAGGGAAGAATTAGTTAAGGCTCTTTTATTCATACTGCTAAAAGCATGGTAATTGTGGGCTAATGCTCGTGCTGCAACTTCAGTGCTATGCACACAGCAAAATAATGTTACTTCTCCTGATAAGGGTACTATTGTTCTATTGATGCGTTGGCTTGGGGACCCTCTACTGCTTCTCTCTTGCCCATCTCCTTCTTTGGATTTGGGTTATTTTTCTTCCTTTAACCTCTATGTCAAGACTGCTCTCTTCCAACAGGCCTTCCCAGACTAGTACCTCCACTGTCTCCCACCAACTGTCTTGATGTTCTTTTAATAGCCAACTGATTGTTGTTAATTGTTAATTGTTGTGTGTTTTAGGGGGTTGGTTTTAAGTGGGTTGGTGGGTGAGGAGGATTGGGTATGTTTTTTAATGTTTTGAATGTAATTAATGTATTATTGTTGTTTGCCACCTTGATCCATGGGGAGAGGAGGGATAGAAATTATTATTATTATTATTATTATTATAATATGTAATCTCCAAAATACTTGCTATTAATAGATTCCTAGCGTTTTCACAAAAGAAAAATACATCCTCCACAAGATTCACTCTGAAATTTTCTGAAAAAGAGGAAAATGCATGAAATTCTAATTTATACATATCTGTATTTTTAAATACAGGGAAGAAAAAATCCCAGGAAGCTAAAAACAAAGGAAAGAAGGCAGTGGATAAAAAACAGGAAACTGTTTTGGATATAGCTCCTGTCGACATGAGGGAGCCCAGTGAAGGTAAGAGAAGCATGTTTGTCTGTGTGTCAAGGTTAGAAAGAAGGACCTCATCAGCTTAGTGAGTTTCATTTGAATGTTAAAAAAACAAAAATAATGGCCATAAATGATATGTAACTTTCAAGGAGGTGAATGAAATACTTAAAAAGTTTTCCTTACTTTGGCTCAGTCATTAATCTGAATGGCGACTGCTGTCAAGAAATCAGAAGAAGGCTAGCCCTTGGAAGAGCAACTATGGCTGTTTCTGCCCTACACTGCTATAGTACTATTATTCCAGTTTCGACCTCCTGTGGAATTCTGTAGTTTCCTGAGGCCAAAGAGCTCTTTGGCTGAAAATTCTCAGTGCCCCTCCCTAAACTACAAACCCCAGGATCCCGAAGGATGTTGAAAGTGGAATCATAGCACTATAACAGTGTAGTGCGGAAATGGCCTATGAAGGAACTAGATAAGATCCCCAGGTCTTCTCCTATATAGGATAAGTCCAATCCCAAAGATTTAGCTTAGAAGCTGGCAAAAGCCTTATTCAGGAACTTTAGAGTAGCAACAGCATATTCTGGCAAATTGTTTTAAAATGGATTTTGTTCTTAAAAATTAATAGGATAGTTGTTTAAGTGTTTTAAGCCTTTTTACCATTGGGTTTATTTGTTTGCTTCCTTGCTTTTTAGCTCTGTCTTGTTCTAGCCTCATTGCAAGCTACCATGGGTCCCATGTCAGCAGAAAGGTCAGATAAAAATTAAATAGATAAATATTGATGTTGTACTGCTATAAGAGAAATGGTTTTAGAGAGGAGATGCCCATTTTATAATTAAGCTTAAAAGGCACCAAA
Organism: Iguana delicatissima; assembly: GCA_948472985.1. Classification (NCBI taxonomy): domain Eukaryota; kingdom Metazoa; phylum Chordata; class Lepidosauria; order Squamata; family Iguanidae; genus Iguana; species Iguana delicatissima. Next base: position 257,061 of record CAOKZL010001388.1, read on the forward strand.
AGGTGACCCAGTCTTATCTGTGCCTCTGGGCAGGGCCGTTACCTGAAAGTTTGCTTTCAAACTAGATGAAAGACAATACCCTCCCAGCTAGCAAAGAGTGATCCACCGCAGTGTCATGCAAATATAGCTGGGAAGTGCTGCAAATTTTAATTGGCTCTTGTTCTCTGTTTCCCAGATCATAAAGAGGAGGTGGAGGAAGACACGCCCTCTGTTTCAGCTGTGCTGTCACCGGAACAGACGGCTGTCATACAAGAGATGGTTGATCAAGATGCTCTTCCCGATTTGGTGATGTCAGCCCCTGTCAGCGAGCCACATACGGTGCCCGTGGACAAACCTGATGCTGTAACATGTGGATTAGATGTTGCCGGGGAGCAAGAGGAGGAGTTTGAGGATGGCGAGGACCCGGAGGGCGATATGGGGGAGGAAGAGGAGGAGGAAGAAGAGGAGGAGGAGGAGGAAGAGCCTGAAGAAGAGGAAGAAGACGTTGGGGTACCTAAAGAAGGTCCTGACGTCGAACCTATCTCCATATGTGAAGACCAGCTGGAGTTTGAGGAAGAGCAGAGCAGCACGTCTGATGATTCCCCGGAGAGCTCCCCCAAGAAAAAGCCCGGGGTGAAATTTCCTAAGGAAAGAGGCGAGTCCAATGGCAGAATCCACAGGACATTCATGTTTCCCTGCCAGCACTGCGAAAGGAAATTCACCACAAAGCAAGGCCTCGAACGCCACATGCACATCCACATCTCAGCTATTAGTCACGCTTTCAAGTGCCGCTATTGCGGCAAAGCTTTTGGCACACAGATTAACCGGAGAAGGCACGAGCGGCGGCATGAGGCCGGGCCGAAAAGGAAGCCGCTCTTACCTGTGGCTTCAGCCCAGCTTTCCGAGGGAGACGGCACCAACTCGAGAGTTGCTGAGGATGGTGTTAAAGAAGAAACAGACACCCAGCCAGACTTGACGCCTGCTGAGCCTGAGAAGGTTTCTATAGAAATGCCAAACCCTGCTCCGGTGGAGGAGAGCAAGGAACCCAAAGAGCAGCACCCATGCAAGTACTGCAGGAAGGTTTTTGGAACCCACACCAACATGCGGAGGCACCAACGAAGGGTTCACGAGCGTCATCTCATCCCCAAAGGTGTCAGGAGAAAAACCGAGGAACCACAGCTTCCTGTGGAGCAGACCCAACAAGCCCCCAATGTGTACGTAGCAAGCACAGAGCTCGAGGAAGAGGGTGAGGCCGATGACGTGTACATTATGGATGTCTCCAGTAACATATCAGAAAACCTCAATTATTACATTGATGGCAAGATTCAGTCCAACACGAGCACGAGCAACTGCGATGTGATTGAAGTGGAGTCCGGTTCAACTGAACTCTACGGAATAAACTGTTTACTCAGCCCCGTCACAGTGGAAATAACCCCAAATATAAAGGCAACACCAGTGCACCTAACAGAAGTATCTAAAGAGTCGCCTGTCGGTGGAGGCACTGAACTCAAGAAGAGGAGGACGACAAGTCCTCCTCTCCTGCCTAAGATAAAAACTGAATTGGATCTGGAACCCATAACATCGTTGTGCTCCTTGACTATTCCGCTTGCGATATCGACAGCTGAGAGCTTGCCTTTCCCCAAGGAAAAAAGTATTTATTTGTCGTCAAAGCTGAAGCAACTTCTGCAGACTCAGGATGGCAATAAAGTGGTGCCACCTTCCCCGTTGCCATCAACTGAAATGCCCAAACTGGGGCACCCTGCTGGATCTTCCCCTCTACTGGCCACGGCCTCTAGCAGATTCAAAAGGAGAACCAGTTCCCCTCCCAGTTCACCTCAGCACAGTCCGGCCCTTCGTGACTTTGGCAAAGTAGGTGAGGGGAAGTCCGTGTGGAACGAAGCAGGGCTGGGCTCAAAAATTCCCAAGCTGGAGAGTCATAGTAACTCACCCGCATGGAGCTTTTCTGGGAGAGAAGATAAAGAGACCACAAGTCCTCTTTGTTTAGAAGACTATAAAGCTTCGAAGGACTGGACACAAAGTCCTCCGTTTGGTAATGTGTGTAACCAGCAGCCTCTAGACTTATCCAGTAGCACGAAGCAGCAGTCAAACGGCAAGAACAGGGCCCAAGTTCCCTGGGAATCAGTGTTAGATCTCAGCGTCCATAAAAAGCCATGCAGTGATACAGAAACCAGGGAGAGTAACATGGCCCCGCCATCTTGTAGTAATGTCAGGAAGAAGCCAACCACATCCATGTTACAGAAGGTTTTGCTTAATGAATACAATGGAACAGAGTCAGCATCAGAAAACCCTGTACCTGAAACCAGTCCTAGTGTAAGTTTGTGCACGTTAGCAGAAGCACATCCGGAGCCAGAGGCTGACGCTGGTCTTCCTGTACCAGCTGTGGAGTCAGGTTCCCCTAAGCCCGCTAGTGATCTACCTTTACCTCCAGCATCTACTGTCCCTTCGTGCCAGGTGCCCCCTCTCCTGACTCCAACAAACTCTCCTTCCCCGCCTGCCTGTCCGCCTATGTTAAAGGTTCCCACACCCCCTCCCCCTCTGCTTCCCACTGTCCCTTCTCCGCTTCCAGAGGAACCCATTAGTGTCACTCCAAGTTCGTGTCCCTCTCCCCTGTCAAATACCACTGCTCAATCCCCTCTTCCGGTCCTTTCACCCACAATTTCCACGTCTCCCGTTCCTTCTGTAGAACCTCTGAGTTGTGCTTCGCCTGGGCCCCCCACCCTTTCCTCTTCCTCCTCTTCCTCTTCTTCCTTTTCCTCCTCTTCCTCTTCCTCATCTTCATCTTCATCTCCTTCCCCTCCTCCTCTCTCAGTAGTTTCTTCAGTCCTTTCCCCATGCGACAACTTAGAAAATTCAGTCCCCATAGTGTCTTTCAAGCAAGAAGAAGTGGAGAATGAGCATCCGAAGCCAAGGGAAAACCTGACCAGCTCGAACGAGGCAGACACCATTCAGGAAACATTTAACAAAAACTTCATTTGCAACGTCTGCGAATCGCCTTTTCTTTCCATTAAAGATCTCACCAAACACTTACTGGTTCATGCGGAGGACTGGCCCTTCAAATGTGAATTCTGCGTCCAGCTCTTCAGGGAGAAAACCGGCTTGTCAGAGCATCGTTTCTTGCTCCATGGGGTTGGAAATATCTTTGTGTGCTCTGTCTGCAAGAAAGAATTTGCTTTTCTATGCAATTTGCAGCAGCATCAGCGAGATCTCCACCCTGGCCAGGAATGCACGCACCGTGAGTTTGAAAGTGGGACTCTGCGGCCACAGAACTTTACAGATCCCAGTAAAGCAAATGCCGAGCACATGCAAGGCCTCCCTGAAATTTCTTCTGAACCTTCTAAAGAGGAGGAAGAAGACGAGGAGCCGAACGATTCTTCTGAAGAACTTTACACGACTATCAAAATAATGGCTTCCGGCGTCAAGTCAAAAAACCCAGATGTCCGCATGGGCCTCAATCAGCACTACCCGAGTTTCAAACCCCCTCCGTTCCAGTATCACAACCGCAACCCAAATGGGATTGGAGCCACTGCCACCAATTTCACAACTCACAATATTCCACAGACTTTCACCACTGCCATCCGCTGCACCAAGTGCGGGAAGAGCGTAGACAACATGCCTGAGCTGCACAAACATATCTTGGCTTGTGCTTCTGCCAGTGACAAAAAGCGGTACACACCAAAAAAGAACCCCGTGCCACTGAAACAGACCGTTCGCCCTAAAAATGGCATTGTGCTCCCAAGCCCTGCTAGCAATGCATTCAGACGCATAGGCCAGCCCAAAAGACTCAGTTTCAACGTCGAGGTGAGCAGGATGTCCTCAAACAAACTCAAAATCAGCGCGCTTAAGAAGAAAAACCAGCTTGTCCAGAAAGCCATTTTGCAAAAAAAGAAATCGCAGCAGAAAGCAGAACTGAGGAACAACGCGGTGGAGCCCAGCTCTCACATCTGTCCATACTGCAACCGGGAATTCACATACATTGGAAGCTTAAACAAGCATGCTTCTTACAGCTGTCCCAAAAAGCCCATTTCCCCTTCCTCGAAAAAGAGAGCTAAAAAGAAAAGCGGGGCAACGTCCTCTTCCAGCGGCGAGAAAAATAGCAACCAGCGCCGACGGACAGCAGATGCCGAGATCAAAATGCAAAGCACACAGGCTCATTTGGGCAAGACCCGAGCCCGGAGCTCCGGACCCTCCCTGCCGATCCAGCTGCCATCTACCTCTTTCAAATTGAAGCAAAGCATCAAGTTTGTACCACCCATTAAATCCAAAAAGCCTAGCGGTACCCCGTCGGCAGCCAGGAATGCCAGTCCTATCAGGGTGACCAAAACAATTCCAACAGAGGGCAAGAAACCCAAAGGGCTGACCAAAAACAGTTCTCCAGGACTCCAGAGCAAAAGCTCCTGCAAATTGCATGTCAGGATACAGAGGAACAAAGTGGCTTTGGCCAGCAAGGCAGCTGTGGCGAATAATAAAAAAAAGCCCGACAAGTTCAGCGTGAAGTCAAGGGAGAGGGTTGGAGGCCCCGTCACCCGGAGCTTGCAACAGGCCACTAGCACGGAGGCAGCAGAGAACAAGAAGGAAGAAACCAACGCAAGGCAGGAGCTGAAAGATTTCAGGTGACTGTTGTTCCCAAATCTGTGTTCGTAAACCAAGGGTGGGCAGCTGATGGGTGGGTGTTTGGTTATAAATAAAGCTGAGCCTTGTATAAGGTGGGGGTGCAGGGAACGTGAACCCTGTTTAATCCCTTCACTACCCCACCACCCCAGTTTCTCCAGTTTTTTGGGAACCCTGTGAATTATGGCATGGAAAATGAGCAAGGGAAATGTCACCCTCAGTTCAATTTCATTCTACAGCATATGCTCCAGTTCTCCCAATTTAACAGGGATAGTGCCAAGTAATCCCCTGTCCTCTGAATTTTCAGCTGCTTTTAAAACGTGCCGGTTTCTCTCCCTTCCTCCCGCTCTCCCCCTTTGTCTTCAACTTACTTCCGTTGCCGCAAACTGAGCTCATACTGCAGAGGCACTCAGTGAACTTGGAGGAGCAAAATTTTGCCAGCACTACAGTAGGTGCAGGTGGATCAGTGGCCTCAGGCATTACCCAGAGGTCAATTTCTTTTATAAAAAATATTATTTTGAAATTTGGTCATTGACCAGTGAATGAATAAATAAATACAGACATAAAAACAAGCAGCAAGTTTAAGTTCTCATATCTAACTTCAGCAACTGTTGGCCGTTTAAAGACGTACCTTGCACATAATTTAGCAAAATTTTCCTGCTTTTAACAGTATAGTTCTGATTCTCGACCAATTGGCATCAGTAAAAAGCATCAGAATGTCCAAGGAATTTAGTTAAAAGGGAGTAAACAGGTGGTGGCAAGTGCCTTTATAAAATTGACAGTGCAAAAGTGTATGAGCTGTAGTTTCTCTAGCATCGATACTGCAAGGGCAGAATTGAGTTTCATAGGGAATTTTCCCATTTTTCCCTTCTAATACTGCTGTCATTTTCACAGGGCCCCCTGACCATGTTGGGCGCAGGGGAAAGGCTGTTCTTCAAATTGGCCGTGGTGTCACTTCCTGTTTGGACAAGGGGCCTCTCCTGGGTCTGAAACAGCGTAGGGGGGCTAAAACATGGCAGAGCTGCCCCTCACCCCCCAGCAGGCATTGGAGGGGGCGTTTGGAGGCAAACATTTGCTTTTGTAGAAAAAAAAATGCAGCGGTGGTGATGGTAGGGCATACACCTCCTTGCATGGCCTTCTTAGGGGGCCGGTGTGGCTTTACAATTGCCCACTTTTGCCCTAAGTAATAGGGAGACCAGCTTCAGATACAGTTTGCTGCTTCATATTGAAATTGGAAAAGTGTTTTGTATGTTAAAAACTGAGTTCTGTCTTTAAATTCTGTTAGAAGAACCGAGAGCCATTACAGTGTGATGGTTTGAGTGTTGGAATCAAACCGTGGGACTCTAGGATTTGAATCCCTGCTCAGACACGAAAACCACCTTAGGCAAGTCACATTCTCTCAGCCTCAGAGGAGGGCTATGGCAAACCCCCTGTGAACAAATCTTGACAAGAAAACCCTGTGATATGTTTGCCTTGGGGTCTCAGTTAAGTGGGAAGCGATTTGAAGGCATGTAACAGCATGAAAATCCTGGATAACTGCACCGTTGTGGACTGGAGCCCCATTTTCTTCCGCTAGAGTCCCACTAGCACCATTCCATGCCCCAGAAGTGACTTCCGGTGACCATTTTCATCTGGGTGTTCTTTTTCCTTTTGGGGGCAAGTAGAGTTGGGCAGTGGGCAATCTAAACCACTATATTTGCAGGTAATTTGGAGGTATTTGGGCTGGTTTAGAGGCAAAAGAAAAATCATCCCAAAAACTCTGGAAAAAAAAATTCAGGGGCTTCAAGAGCCACATGTAGGCTGCATTTTCCCCATCCCTGTCTTAAAACGTTAATAAAACCAGCAGACTAGAACCCGTGCTAAAGATAGCTAAACAGCAGCATATTAAGCCTAGCTGTTAATAACCAGGACACATTTTGGATATCTTTTTCTCTTCCCGCTATCTTATTAAAGAGGGCACTGAGGAATTCATGCTGGAGACAAGATTTCAAAAGTTAAGAGGCTACTACAGTAAGCTTTTGCCATCAGTTAGTGCGGACGGCTGACGGCTTTAATAGGGATTGGGGAAATTACTAGTGAAGGGGTATGAGTCAGAGATGGCTAGTCATAAGGGATATTTTGGGGTGGGGGGGCGAGGTCCTTATGCCCTGCTTAGGAATTTCACGTCAGTGTATCTGGCTAGCCACTGTAGGTCCTTTCGCACTGCACAGTTATAACGCTGTGATGGCAATGTAACTGCCAGGGTGGAACCTATAAAGTAGAATCAAAGTGCTGTAAATGTGTAGAGTGAGTGTGCCTGTGGGCTGGACCAGCAGAGCTCGTTTTCAACTTTCCATCTTCTCTTCAGCAAACCCTCTTGTTTTTCCGCCCTTCTAGGAGCCTGCTTTGATCAACCGGCGGACGAGAGAGCCTCCCAGCTGTACATGAAATTTCTCAACTGACCAACTCGAGCGGTTGTGTTCTCAGCTTTGGAGAGGACGAGCCCAAAGGCCCAGTCCTCCCTGCACAGAAGACCCAGCCGGGGCCAAAGGCACCCCACCCTCGCTGCTCTGCTGGCCTCGGAGCTGGGTTTGATCGGCGCCAGCCAGGCCAGATGAGAGGAGTCCTTACCTATGTAAGAAAAGAAGGGTGGACACTTGTCGGTTCCTGCCCTGCCTTAGTTTATTTTTATTTTTTTAACAGACATGGATCAAACTCAGCTGGAACAAATCCTTGCCACGGAGTTTCTAGCTCGTGCTATTACTCACTTTCATCGGAGGGAAAAGCGTACGCAAAGCAGGCCCTGCTCAGGAGCTCCCATATAATTCTGGGGTGACAGAAATCTTAACTGCACTTAAAGCACGTCAGCCGTACATCAAGCCTTTTTTTTTATCTCAGCCACTATGGAAAGACTAATGGGGAGAACAGAAGAAATTATTTCCTTTTTCTCTTCCTCCCCCATTCCCACTCGCCTCCTCAACCCCCTTGTTTTTTTTTGTTTTTTTTATTGCAGTGGGGACGGGGGAATGCCTTGGCAGTTACTGTTTGTCCCTGGCCATCTTGTTCATATTGGGGGGGTCCAGGGCCGGGAGATGTATTGGCTGTGGAAAGAGAGGATCTTTTGACCGCTGCTGGCCGCTGAGTCAGAAAGCTTTTGGCAGGCCTCTCCACAATTTATTGTGAATGAACTGTTCATCGTTCGGAGCCGTGTGGCGCAAATGCATACACAGATGAAGTTACTGTTAATTGGTCAGCGCATCTGATAGCAAGAGCTACCATTTCTTTTTTCTCCTACTTGTAAAGCAAAATTATTGTTATTATTATTATAATTATTATTATTATTATTCATCTGGAACTGTATTCACCTTTTCCACACACCTTGGAGGAACTAGCTTTTTCAGTTGGTTAAAAACAAACAAACAACACTTTAGTTTCATTTGTACACCCCATTTTTTTAAAAAAGAAACGACTTTCTTTGCTCTCGACTTTTTTAAAAAAGTAATCTACCTCTTAAAATTTGTAGTTTTAATATTGTTTGGTGACTTTGTGCCACTTTAACCACATTCTCTTTCACTGTCATTCCCTTTTGTTACATGGTGGTTGTTGTTGTTTTTTCCCGGTTTATGGGGACGTCTACATCGAACTGGTGTATATAAAGCGTTTGTAGCAAGTTTGGGAAAAAAATAAAATATTTAAAATTATTTAAATTGCTTTTGGACACTTCAGTTGTACTATATGTGATTTACATTTTACATTAATTTTGTTTTTTTGGGGGGTCGGGAAGAAGCGGGGGTGTTAATCTGAAGGTTGTTCTTGTATCAAATTTTGCTGTTCTGTAGTTTCTTCTTCTCTTTTTTTGTTGGAGAGTGATATAAAAGCTATTCTATTGAAAACATTAAAATTTCCAATTTGCCATATAAAAAAAAAAGAATCACCCCAAGGTTGTCATTGTTTTCGGATGTGGTACATTTATCTAAAATAGGCAATTTGTGTGTGTGTGTGCGTGTGTGAGAGAGAACTTACTAGGTGAACCACCATATCCATTTTTTACCCCACTAGGACTTTGAATTGTTTGAACTGTGAAATATTTTCTGACCCTAATGAGAATTCCAGTGAATAGCAGGGTACCCAAAGTGACTTTCCATGTTAAGAACCGAGTGTATTCCACCCAGCAACAGAAAACACAAGGAAGTATATAACAGTCTAATAAAGTCAGACAAATAGCAGTCCTGAATCCGATTTGTGCCAGAGTAGAGAATTGACTCAGTTGTTCAGCAGTGAGTCAATCCATAGGGGGGCCCTTGTGGGTTGGGTTGAGAGGCAGTAAATGCCGTAGGTAGGCTGAGAGGCGGACGGATGGATGGATGGACGGGCAGGTAGGCAGATAGGCAGGGAAATGGATGGAGGGAGGGATGGACAGATGGACGGGCGAACGGACAAATAGGCTGGCGGATGGATGGATGGATGGATAGCAGAGAGAGGCAGGCGGGCAGGCAGATGGGCATACCACATTTTAAATGGCTTTCCTCTAGGTGGAATTTCCCATAGGATTCTGACCATACGTTTTCTGTAGCATGCCTTTCCTGACCCCAGTGAATTCCATCGTCAACCGCTGCCCTGGAGACATTTTATTTTTGGAAACCAAGCCTTATTAGGGGATGTTTAGCCAGGGGAAGACCGGGAGGTGCTATAATAGCCATCTTTAAATATCTGAACGGATGCCACGTAGAAGATGGAGGGAGCTTGTTTCCTGCTGCTCCGGAGGCTAAAATGAGAAACAATGCATTCAGATTGCAAGAAAAAAAGACTCCACCTAGATATTGGGGAGGGGGGACTGTAAGAACTGCCTGTCAGTAGAATAGACCACCTCAGAGAATGGCATACTCTGTCTTTGGGGATATTTAAACAGAAATTTGATGGGCATCTTTCAGAAGTGCTTTCATTACCCAGTGAAATGTGTAATTCCCACGTGGCAGTCGGTTGTACTAGAAATCCCTTGTGTTTCCATGCAACCTTATGCCTGATGGGCAGAGTGACAGCAGGCAGCCATGAAGTTATTTCCACATTGCAAAGTGTCTCACAAAATGTTCATCTGTGTACAACACACAGAGCTTTGTCACATGGATGTTCTATTTTCTGTGCAATCTCTGTGTTACCTCCGTGGGGATTACTATATCTTGCACAGAAAGCGTAGGCTTCTGCACAGGAACCACATTTTCAGTGGAAAACGTATTTTCTGTTCAAAAAACTCTCCGTGAAGTTTCAAATCCCCCAAACACAAATAGTGTTCGGAGGCTGTGCAAAAAAATAAAATAAAAAAATTGGTGACAATAGTCAGGGAATTATCCATTGCTACTTGCAAGAAGGAGGAAAGCGAAGATGAACGTCTAGTGTCAGCAACCCGGCCTCGCCGTCATGAATGGCATTTTGTGTAAAGTTGCATGTAAAGCTGGGGCAAAGAGGGAGGACGGCGCAGCCTCAAAATGGAAATATAAAGTAATTTGGACCCATGTTACTCTGAAAGAATTCCCCCAAGTAAACTGGACTGAAATTGTTGCCCTGTAGGAGCCAATAGACCCGATTATGCTGGGCCGGTTTGGTTTTCCAATAGATAGCTTTGCTTTGACCATTAAATTTTGCATCCCGTTTTGGGAGCTTCTATGCTTATGTTCCCTGCGTGCGTTTGCATCTTCTTGGCGCTCTCTTTACCTCGTGCAATGGATTGCTTGCACCTGTGCAGAAGCCGGAAAATTCTAGAGCTCACCTGTGCACCATTCATGCCCAAGCCTGCCAAGCTCCCACCTCCTCAGTTTCTCTCCGTCCGCTGGACAGATAGAGCTTCTGTCGGTGCATCTGGGGCTGATGCAGGCATTTCTTCCTGCTTCTTTTCTTCAATTTTCTGTCTATGTTTGTTTCTACCCCCTTCTTCTATTTCCCTCTGAAATGCTGCAAGAACTGAGCTAAGCAGAGCTGAGTCCGAATGGGATGTGTAGCTTGGCCAACCCCTTTTTATGCCTCCCCCCTCGATTACTCAAGCTGTTGGGGAACCCTGTGAATTATGGTTGCGGGGGAAGGGGGCGCAAGGGAAGTATCACCCTTGCTTGCACAGCGCTGGAATTTTCCGATGGGCCTTCTGCACAGGGGCGAAGAACCTCATTGCACGAGGCACAACTGGCCGCTCGGAGAGCTACAGTTCCAGGTACGCAGCCTGTGTTTCAAAGGTGTGTGGCTGAAATACTATCCGTGACAATAAGTTCATTTCTGAACTGGAGACGGTTTTAAGCGGCGCTGAGCTGGCCCCTCCCTAAACTGCAAACCCCAGGATTCCATAGGATGTTGAAAGTGCAATAATCGCACTATAAAAGTGCAGCGAGGAAATGGCCTACGATGCTTCAAACTACAAACCAGGCCTCAGACCTGATGCAACCTGTGCTACCAGACCTCAGAGACGCCATAAATTTTGTTGTGTGCCTTCAAGCTGATTCCAATTTTGGGCAACCCTCCTGTAGGGTTTTCTGGATGGGAATCCTTCAGAGGAGCTTTGCCATGGCTGCCTTCTGAGGTTGAGAGAGTGTGACAAGATCCCTGGCTGGGTAGAAATTTGAACTCCCATCTCCCAGAGTCCCAGGCTAACGCCCAAGCCCATGCTACCTCTCTCAATGATACAAATGTATTGATTAAATCCTTTTGACTGGCTTGGAATGGTAACTGTACCTAAATAGTTTTTTAAAATCACTTCCTATAGATCCAAGAAGGGATTTATGTGGATTTATGAGGTGTGTTGTGCATTAACTGCAGACCAGTCCTCTGTTGAAAAGAGCCAAGCCAGATTGCCATCTTGTGGGAAAATCTCATTTTTGCTTTGTTTTCTTCAAGTGATACTACATTCCTTCAAAATAGATCAGGTGCAATATGGCTTGGGCTGAGTTTTTAGACCTGACATCAATTCCAGCCAAAAAACACCCTCACTTTGTCCACCCTAACCCCCGTCACATCCCTTTTTGATGGGGAAATGTGTACTTTCTAAAGCAATTCTTTCTGTGACTGCTGATTTTTCTGAACTGAGAGTGGAGAGGACATGAAAATGCACATCAATAGTTTTAAAAAAATAACTTCCCCAGTCCTGGTTCAGGTAAGTGCAACTGTTTCTGAGCTTTTTTATATATTCTGGGCTTTCAGCAGCAAATGTCGACCTCTCAGCAGCCTGGTGAGTTTGTGTGGCACTTTTTGCAAAAGCTGTATCTGCTCTGACTTGGATGCTCTAGTTTGATACAGCCCAGAGGATGCGATGTTAGCTCCTGATTGTCCAGTAATAATTGGACAATTCTTTTCCATTTGTGCAGCCTGAGGATGTGGGGAGGATCCTTGGAGAAGTCATAGTGACCACATGTGTGCTAATACCTTTCTCTTCTTGGCCTATTAAACAGGCCAGAGTGAGCAAAGGGAGAAGTCAGTACCTCCTTACAACGAGGCAAAATTTCAGCTTGCACGAAGGAGGCAGTCATACGGTATCTGTTAAAAAAGCCTTCCTTTGATCCCAATAGAATGGATAATAATCAGCCAGGATCCAAAAGTCCATTTTGGGGCAGAATATACTAAAGCATGTGGTGGCTTCCCATCTCTAAGGGTTCCAGGATAGAATGAGTTGCTCCATTCATTTCAGTCTGGTTTCAGGCCTGGGTCCAGGTCAAAGATGGCTTGGGTCAACTTGATGGATGACCTCATAGAATCACGGAGTCGGAAGAGACCCCAGGGGCCATCCAGTCCAACCCCTGCCATGCAGCAACCCACATCAAAGCCCCCCCTTTGGCAGATGGCCATCCAGCCTCTGCTTAAAAACCTCCAAAGAAGGAGGAGACTCTACCACACTCCATGGGGGCAGCAGATTCCGCTGCTAGATACCTCTGACTATCAGGAATTTCCTCCTGTGGCTCAGGTGGAATCTCCCTTCCTGTAGTTTGAATCCATTGCTCCTTGTCCTAGTCTCTGGAGCAGCAGAAAGCAGGCTTGCTCCATCCTCCATATGGTATCCCTTCAAATATTTAAACATGGCCATCATGTCCCCTTCTCTTCTGCAGACTAAACATATTCAGCTCCCTAAGCCATTCCTCAGAGGGCTTCATGGTTTCCAGACCCTTCACCACTTTGGTTACCCTCCTTTGGACACCTTCTTGAAATGAGGTGCCCAGAATGTGGTGCCCAGAACTGGACACGGGATGCCAGACGAGGTCTGACCAAAGCAGACCTCCACTGCCAACTGGACAAGGGGAGCAGTCCCTTGTTGGTTTTTGGAGCTTTCAACCATGGTGTGCTTCTAGGCTGCCTTACTAAAGTGGTACTTAGAGGCCTTGTTCTACCATGACTCCCTCCCTCCCTCCCTCCCTTCCTTCCCTGCTCTTTTTACTCTCCCTCTCTGTCACTTTTTGATATTCTTTTTTTTCTGTCTTTTCTTTGTTGCCTTCAAGCCATTTCCAACTCACGGCAACCCTAAGGTGAACCTTTTTCTGGGACTGAGACTGTGTGACATACCCAAGGTGTGTCCAAGGACTTCCATGGCTGAGTGAGGAATTCAACCAGGTCACCAGGGGTGTACTCAAATACTACACCACATTGGCTCCAGTTTGATTTCCATACAAGTAAATTTGTCTTTGACATACAGTGTTAACTCTCCCTTCTTTTCTTCCCCATCTATTCTTTTTGGACAGGTTTCATGTTATTTCATTTGTTGCTTGGAGAGAAGCACTTGGACGATTTCTTGCACATTCAAAATACCTTCAATGGCGTTGTTGTTGTGTGCCTTCAAGTCATTTCTGAGTTACAGAGACCCTAAAGTGAACCTGTTGTGGGTTTTGGGGGGGGGGGTGCTGAGAGTGTGTGAGGCACCCAAGGTGGGCTTCCGTGGTTGAGTAGGGAATCCAACCCTGGTCTCCAGGACTGTAATCCAGTGCTCAAAGTGCTACACCAGGCTGATTCTTGGTTTGGGATCGCTGTCCCTCTTTTGCCACCTCCTATTCTTTGCTTGCCTTCCGCTGTCCTTTCTCTCTCACATTTTTCTTCTTCCACCCTTCCTCTCTCTTGTTCTGCCCATCTCTCTCTCCTTTCGCAACCCCTTTTCTCTCTTTCTGCCTCCTCTTTTTCTCTCTCCTTCAGACAGCCTTTCTCTCCCTCTCTTCTCTTGCCACCTCCTTTTCTCTCAACCCCTCCTTTCCTTCTTTCTCCCCAGTTCTCTCTCTCTCCCTCTCTCCGACCATCTTTCCCCTCTCCCTCTCCTTCTCCTTCTCCTTCTGGCCTTTTCCATGCTCTCTCTTTCCTTCTGCTTGCTCTTTCCCCCACTTGCTTTCTGTCTCTCTCCCTGCCTAGCAGGCATCGAGAGAATTCCGGCCATGGGTCCAAACCAATCCCCCACAAAGGGGTGAAGAAATTCGGCCGGGGCTGCAAGTTTCCCACTCCCGGTGTTGCAGGTGAGCAACCTCACTCCATAACCTGCATGTTTAGCAGGGGGTCGGCCACGTGCCTTGGCCAGCGCTGCAGTTCCTTGCGAGTCATTTGTCATGCTTATGGCCCAAACTGCTCCTTCAGCATCTGTGAGGACGATTAAGTCTGAAGGTTGCAATCGGGCAGTGCAAAGCTTTGTTTTGAATAATGCTGCCCTTTGCCGTTGCTGGCTCAGTTATTATAAATGGACGTGTTAATTGGATGGATGCATTGAGCAAGGAATGCCCGCAGTGTTGGCTTCTGCTAGTTTGAAGGATTGGATCACAAATCTGTCCCCATGACTATTTGCCAGTGAATCCATCTGGGCTTGGAAAAACTTTAAAGGGCCTGTCTGAGGTGCTGAACCTACTTTGGGCCAATGATTCAGCACCTTGGACAAATCCTTTAAAATCTAAATGAAACTAGAGTGGATTCGTCTCTCTCCCTATATGGGAGCCACCAGTCTCTTCTATGACCAACCCATATCTCAAAGGTTCTTCAAGACTATGTTGAAATATCCCTGCTCAGTCCTAGAAATTCACTGGGTGACCCTGGGCGAATCACACTCTCTCAGCCTCAGAGGAAAACAATGGCAAACCTCCTCTGAATAAATCTTGCCAAGAAACCCTTCTTCAGGAGAATGCAACTTTAAAACCCCCTACAGGGATTCCAAAAAGTGTGTTTTCTGAGCTTATGCCAGGTGTAAGGATAAAACCAGTTTTTTAAAAACACCCTGAGACTTTGGCCATTTCTACCATTTCTACGCTGTTATGGTGCTATTATTCCACTTTCAGCATCCTGTGGAATCCTGGGGTTTGCAGTTTAGGGAGAGGCATTGAGGATTCTCAGCCAGGGAGCTCTTTGGTCTCAGGAAATTACAAATGCCAGAAGCCCACAGGATGTTGACGGTGGAATAATAGCGCTATAACAAGGTAGTGCAGAAATGGCCTTTGTCTCTTCTCTGCAGCTGCTTGGTACAATGCATCAAATAGCCCTACCACATACTTTGCTTCCTATCTTTATTGCTCTTTTTATATTTACTTATGTCTAAAGCGGATTGGCTCAAATCTTTCTGATGTCTTGTACATGCGTAGGCTATTTTATACAAAGAAGCAGTGGCACGTTTCTGTCGGATATGGAACATCTGTGTCCACGTCAAGGTTGCAGAAGTGGATTTGCTCACATATTGTCTGGAGGCTTATCTCCTGCCATGGGGGAAACCCCAGGCTTAGCCAGCTTGTCAAAACAGACCATGCAGCAGCAACAGTATGACAAATGCTAATGGCCACTTTTAGCAAGGTATTGCATATCAGTAGGCTTGCAACTATGTATTGAAACCCAATTGCTGCATGTATCCAGGCGTGGGATCACAGGTTTCCAGGGGTCCAGAGAAGTGTCCATGGGGCATTCAGTCAGGGGAAGGGGAACATCAAGGGAATGGACTGCATGATCCCAGGGAGATGCTATGAGAATAACTAGGAGGGCCAGATAAGAAAATGAACTTAGGTTCCCAAGATCAGAACGTGCAAATATCCAAAAGCATCTGGGAAACTTGGGGGTCTGGGAATGGGAAGGGCATTTATGATCTTCACCAGTCAATGTTGTTTGTGCCCAAATTTGTATGCTCAGGGATATAATCTGCTTGCTAACCAAGGTACCTCAGTCCTGGCAACTTTTACCCATTGCTATGTTGCTTGTGCTTACCTCGATAAAAACATTGCTGATGCACTCTGTTTTCTTGGGATGCCAGTTAACCAGCACATGACACACACTGAGTATACAACTGTCCATCTGGATGGGGGTGCGCAGACATATTTGGTTGTGCATTCCGTTGCCCATTCGGTTGAGCAACGTTGCCCATCAGTGCAAGGGCTACTCAGCATAATCAGTGCAGTGCAATGCAGTGCAATGCAATGCTGCTTTCTGTATTCACAAACCAAGAAATACTCTACAGAAATTAAAAACAAACAGGAAGCAAAACATTAATCCATGCATACAGTTACATACTTCATAAAATGTCAGGGTCTTTATTTGTCCCATTCCTGAGATTTTAAAAATGGCCACTCCTTCAGAAATGAAGCAAGACAAATCTTTAAGACAGGAGGAAGCAATACTTGCAAATATTTACAAATCTACAAATGCAATATTTACAAGGGGGTTTCCAGAAAAAGCTGTACATTTAGGAACACAGCAGAGCATTTACAAATAGAACTTAAGCATCCAGAGAAAAAAAGGCAAGCATAGGGACCAAGGGAACACACACACACACAGGAAATAGAAGAGTTCTGGGCATGAAGGATTTGCAATGTCTCACTCTCTGATTCTAGAACTTTGATCACTGAAGGAAAATTTATTTGGGGAGGCAGAATTTTTATTTGAGAATTCTTATCTGAGAGGAGGGCAATGTATTATTAAGCCTGATGCTCACCCCGGAGCCAAATCAATAAAATAGACTGTGTTGTTAAAACAAAGCAAGGGAATCATGCCTCTAGGGGCCACAAATATTCTTTTTTAAAAAAATATGTGTTGGGGGATCCTTTTCAAAAGGAACCAGAAATGTCAACATACCCTCTAATTGTCTTGATTTGTCAGGGATTAATCCTCTACTGTTCCAGTTTTCCAGCTCCTTTTAAAATGCTCCAGTTTCTCTCTCTTTCCTCCCATTTTCCTCCTTTGTCCTCAGTTTACTTCAATTGCTGCAAACTGAGCTCAAAAGTAGTTTGAACTCCATTAACTCAGCAATAGGGAAAGTAGAGAAAAGGGAGGAAACTTGCCCTTCCCAGTAGGCTCAGGCAAAAGCAAACAGCAGCCATGTGTTTTCCTTCTCTTGGCCGCACTAATGTTGCTTGGCCGTGTGCGTTGTGGTTTTCAACTGTGAAATGTTGGAGGGTATGTATCAATCCATTTCTAGTTTTCTGCAGAGGCGCTGGCATGGGTCCCAAAGCATCTTGCAGCCGGAAATTGGCCCCCAGAGCTGTGGAGCTTGCCAACCTCTGCGGCGCTAGATTAGGGGAAACTGGACTGTGTAGTTGTTATAAAACAGAACTGTACAAGAAGAAGAAGAAGAAGAGTTGGAACTTCATTTCTCTCTGTGAGATACACAGGCACTCTCATCCCTCTGTCCATCCTTCCCCTTATCTTCTTTCATCCCTGACGAACGGAGATGGGCAGCAGGTAGCTAAAACAAGCTCTTTTCTCTTGCCTGCCATTTCCATCTGCCTCTAAAGAGTGTTTTTTCCTCCACTGCTGAGTTGGAAAGGAACTGGGGAAGAGAAAAACACTGCAGCAGTCTCGGAGGCAACGTAACTTAATGATGCGTCGAAGCTCCTCCTGCTTCTCAGCTCCAGCTCGGGCACAGAGAAGGGAGGGAGGGAGAGAAATTTGGAGAGGAATCGCTGAAGAGGGAGGGATGCCAAGCAGCAGCTCAGACTGGGCTGGGCTGGGCTGGGCTGGGCTGGACAGTCGGTGCGAACCCTGGCACTGGGGAAGTGGCACACCTGAGCTAAGGAAGGGACAGAGGCGGGCCAGGACAAGCCAAGAGGACACCCTTTAGGCAAGGTTGATGGTTGGGGTGGTTGCATTCCTGTGTGCTGTACTGCTTTGATCCTCCATTTCAAACTGCTTGCCACCCCCTAGAACTATTTTTGGTTCCTCGACCATTCGCAGAGATCTTTGGAACTGGACGGAGATAGATTGTCTTGGCTTCTTACAGCAACCAAGGAAATTCTTACCTTTTCTCAAAGGAAGGGGGCACCCCAAGCCAAGGAGCAAGAGGATGGGGGCTTGCTGGCTTAGAAAGGTGAGTCCTTGAGCCATTGCAAGAAAAAAAATGAGTTCTCAGTGGAAACATCTGAAGTGAATAACAAGGGAAAGATGGGGAAGGTGTCTTTGGGAAGGAAATAGTTTCCTCTGTGAAGAACTGAATCTTGCAAGCTCCCCAAGAAGCCAGCTCTTTGGAGTCCTTCTGGAACGGCCTGCAACATAGGCCAAAGCATTTCAGCAATTCAGGAGTCATCCCCAATGAGGAGAGGAGAGAATCAATCTTGGACTTGCTGTCACATCACGGTGTTCTCCACCAGGAGGTGGTGATAAGCATGGAGGGAAACTTCCAAGGCTTGGAGTTGTTCACATGACTAATCCAGGAGACTCCACTAAAGCCATGGAGATGTCAGCCATGACTTCCACCTCTTCCGTGGGGCCCATCACCTTCTCACAGGTTTTTGGTCATCAGTGCCAGCTTCTGGAGGCAGGTAAGCACAAGGGCAAGATGGGGTGGCCGTGTCTTCTGAGCAACAATGAAACAGCGTGTGTGCCAGGAGGTGTGTTTGTCTCTGCTTTTCCAGGGATGCTCTGACATTGTGTGATTTGACTGTTTGGAAAGGAGGAAGAAATAGTTTGGGCATGACTCCTTATTTTTGGCCCTCTGGGAGAAATGGTCCTTTTAATAATATGTCAGGGGATATATCCCACCAGGACAGTCTCTTGCATGAGATGCCCTTTTGCTCATGGCGAAGACCAAACTGAATTTGAGCACCCTCTTTGGATGTTGCCCCACTATGGCAGTGCTGTGTGTCACTAGAAACTAAATATTTTTGTCTATACTCAAAATGGCTGGCATTTTGTTCATACCAGGGGGTGTAGAGATGGACGGTAGCACCTCTAAGAGCCCCCAGAATGGCAGAAGAGGTCTAGATTTGTTTTTGTAAAAAAAAAAAAAGGAAGATCATTTATGCATTGCTGCTAATCTTTCCATCATCCAGGCTTGACAGTAGTCCAAAAGGGTGTGGCATTTTTTGCAACAACGACGACAATAGATGATGAGGATGATGATAGCAATGATAATGATCGTACTCAGCAGCATAAAACACACAGTTTTCTGTCCTGGCTACAAGCAGGTTCCTAGAAGATAGGAATGGGCCACAGAAGGCATCACTCCTGAAAGCTTCTCTGTGGCCTGAGAGGTCCTTTGAAGGCCTACAAAAGGCAGTTGTGGAAGGCAATGGGGGGCATATCTGTCCCCTGGAGACCTTGGAGGGCTGCATCTCTCCATCATACCTGCTCTTGCAAAAAAAAAAAAAAAACACACAATTTTTTTTTTTGCACCTATATGACCTTTGGGAATATAGCAGGATGTTTTCATCATATTTGGGGGGCTTCTTGGGCTATTTTATCACAAAGGCATTTAGAATCATAGAACTGTAGTTATGGAAGAGACCCCAAGGGCCATCCCAGTCCAACCCCCTTCTGCCACGCAAGAAGACGCAAACAAAGCATTCCCTTTGACAGATGGCCATCCAGCCTCTGTTTTAAAGCATCCAAAGAAAGAGACTCCACCACACCCTCAGGCAGCAGTGTATTCTACTGTAGAACTGCTCTTACCATCAGGAAGTTTTTCCTAAAGTTTAGGTGGAATCTCTTTTCCTGGAGCTGGAGGCCATTGCTCCGTGTCCTAGTCTCTGGAGCAGCAGAAAACAGGCTTGCTCCAGACAACATCCCTTCAACTATTCAAACATGGCTGTCATGTCCCCTCTTAACCTTAAGCCAGTGGTTCTCAACCTGTGGGTCCCCAGATGTTTTTAGACTTCAGCTCCCAGAAGCCCTGAGCATTGACCATAGTGGCTGGGGCTTCTGGAAGCTGAAGTCCACAAACATCTGGGGACCCACCGTTGAGAACCACTGCCTTAAGCTGTTCCTCACAGGGCTTCATGGTTTCTATCATTTTGGTTGTCCTTCTCTGGACACCTCCCAGCTTCTTGAATTGTGGTGCTCAGAACAAGCACGCACACACACACACACACACACACACACACACACACCACCTTTCTCCCAGAGTGGGACCCAAGGCAGCTTCCAGGAAAGACTTTGGGATCCCTTTATCCCAAAATTATAGTGTATGTATGTGTCACTCAAATAGGATGTTGCATAGCTCGGAAAGTTGCAGAAAGGTTGAACAAACATCATCTGGTTGGAACACTTCCTTCAAAAGGACAAAGTGAAATTAATTGTAAAATTTTAAGAATATACATTTCTGGTTTCATGACATGCATTCAGGGATAATGCAGGAGAAAAGAGTCCTAAATATGATCACAAATGCCAGATTCCAGGAGGGAAAGCATGGACGTAGCCATTAGGGAAAAGATCCCGTGAGCAACCTCTTTCTCTAAATAAGGGAAAGAAACAACACCAACACCTCTGGGGAAACAGAAAAGTCAAAGAGTAGCAAACTACAAATCTAACACGTGGTTACATCTCTAGTCAAGAGGAGCAGATGTCCTGGCATGACGGATTTATGTATCTGCCTTCTTGCTGTTTTTGTTTGCCTTCAAATAGTTTCTGGCTTACAGCGACCCTAAAGCGAACTTCTCGTGGGGTTTTCTGGGGCTGAGAGTGTGTGACACACCCAGCATCACCCAGTGGGTTTCCACGGCCAAGCCGGGAATCGAACCCTGCTCTCTAGGGTCGTAGTCCGTTGTTCAAACCACACTGGTTCTCATGTATCCGCCTGTTACCCCCCTATTTTTTCTGCTTGCTTGTTGAAAATGTTGACACTTTAGCGTCTTACAGGTAGATAGCTGGGATAGTATGGGACAAGGAACAAAACCAAAAATGATAGAAGGCTGAAAATGTTGTAAATGGGTGAATGGTGCTAGAAGGAGAAAGTGGAGGAAAGAGAGAAGAAGGCAGGGAACAAGGCAGGAGAGAGGAAGAAGAAGGAATTTCCCAGTGGCATGGAGTGGCAAGGAATCCCTGTTTCAGATCTGAGTTGTCCAAGTGCTGAACCAGCTCTGAAAAGTAGGTCCAGCACCTTGGACAGCTCATTTAAAGCTATTGAAAACCTGGAGTGGATTCCCTGCCCCGGGGCATGGGGCCTCTCAGCTGCTCCTGAAATCTACATATCAGATGAGTTATTTCTTAGAAAAGGGAAGGTGGGGAGATGTTTTGGCCCACCAGCCTAGTGCAAATCTTCCTTGTGCTAGTTTCGCTGGATGACCTCAGCTTCTAGTAATGTGAGAGAGGAAGAGAATCCCCCTCTGTCTATTTTGTCTACAATTATATAACAAGCTGTACTTTGTGTTCTTCTCCCCCTTCCTCTCTGACCATCTTTTTGCTGAGCTTTAATAGCCTCATATGCTATTGCCCTTCCACATGGTGGAGTTGCTTCAGGCAAAAGTGAGATCAGTTTGGTTTTTGTTCCTCTCCGTTCTTTCCAGCTCTACAACATCCCCTTCGTTTGTCTGGGGTGGTCATAACCCTCCTTCCACTCTCAAGCATGTGCTGAGAAATCTGTCTCACAGCCACATCTTCCTTCGCCTCCCCAGCTTCCCCATCTGCTCAGAAAGTACCAGCCGGAATGAAATTGCATGGCGGGGAACAGCCAGTCACTCAGCGCAGCGTGACTTGAATGGACATAATGAAGTGCCATGCATTTTGGGTGCAGTAATAAAAAAGAAACATCCCCTTGCCTGTGGCACAGGATGCATTGCCTCCTGTCAGCAGAAAGCAGGGATGAGAGGTAGCTAATGCTTAGCTACTCGGAAGAGAAAAGGGGCTGCTCAAAGAGGTAGAAAAGATACCTCTCTGGCTCTTGCCATCCGACTTTCTGCTGGATTTTGGGGTCCAGAATTGTCTGGCTTCCACCTCCTTTTCTTTCTCCTCATTCTTACAAAATAGAAGGAGGAGAGGAGGGATAGCTAATACCCCAGAGGACCAGATCAGAATTCAAAATGACCTTGAGAGATTAGAGAGCTGGGCCAAAATGAATGAAATGAATTTCAGCAGGGAGAAATGGGGGTACTACACTTAGGAAGAAAGAATGAAATGCGCAGATATAGGATGGGTTGACACTTGGCTTGAAAACAGTACATGTGAAAGGGATCTAGGAGTCTTAGTGGACTACAAGCGGAATATGAGCCAGCAGGGTGATGCAGCATCTAAAAAAGCCAACGTGATTCTGGGCTGCATCAATAGAAGTATATTGTTGAGATCAAGGGAAGTAAGTAATAATACCACTCTATTCTGTTTTGGTTAGACTTCATCTGGAATATTGTGTCCAGTTCTGTGCACCACAATTCAAGAGAGATATTGACAAGCTGGAACAAGTCCACAGGAGGGCAACCAAAATGGTGAAGGGTCTTGAAGCCATGGAGCCCTATGAGCAGTGGCTTAGGGAGCTGGGTATTGTTTAGCCTGAAGAGAAGAAGGTTAAGAGGTGACATGATAGCCACGTTTAAATATTTGAAGGGATGTCATGTTGAAGATGGAGCAAGCTTGTTTTCTTTTGCTCTGGAGACTAGGACATGGAGCAATGGATTCAAACAACAGGAAAAGAGATTCCATCTAAACATCAGGAGGAACTTCCTGATAGTCAGAGCTCTTTGACAGTGGAATCTGCTGCCTCAATGGAGTTTGGTGAAGTCTCCTTCTTTGGAGGTTTTTAAACAGAGGCTGGATGGCCATTTGCTGGGGGTGCTTTGAATGTTTGTTCCTGCATGGCAAAAGGGGGTTGGACTTGATGGCCATTGTGGCCCTTTCCAGCTCTATTACACAAGAGGAGAATAATTCTCTGTAATTTTTACAAAAATTTCTGCCCCCTACACTACTAAAAATAAGAGGGTTTTTTTTTCACTTGAAGTTGGATCATTTAATAGCAGCTGGCGGTGCTAGTCCCTATGAATATGGATAAACTCACTGATGCAGGAAGGAGTGATTTGCTTTGTCCTGGAGAAACAGCGCGGAGAAATGCTGACAAATTGCTTAAGACAAGAGAGAAAGAAACTGGGGGGAAAACTTGGCAGAACAGGGTGTTTGGTTTTTGTTTTTGTTTTTTGGTAGTTTGTTCCCATTCTTCCTCCCATCCTTTTAAAATCTACAAATCAATACTCATTTACACTTCTTTGTTACATGCCTTCCACATACAGAATATTTCTGTGTCAAATTAATCACTGATCGTAAGAGTGCTGGATGAGGGCAAAGCTTATCCATATTCATCGTGATCTAAATAATGCATCGTAAAATGGAACGAGAGATCTGAGAAGGAAAAGCCTTGGCTTTTAGTGGGGGGAATGGAAGGAATCCAATTATAGAATGACAGCATCTTAGAGCTGGAAAGGGAACACCAGGGCCATTTAGACCAACCCCTGCCATACAGGAATGCACTATCAGCACTCTGGAGAGATGGCCATCCAGCTTCGGTTGAAGGATCTCCAAAGACGGAGAGACCACCAGCCGATCCCACTGCTGAACAGCTCCCAGAGTAAAAGGTTCCTCCTAATGTTCAAATGGAATCTCTTTTCTTGTTTTTTGATTTGACTTCTCACCTCTGAAGCAGCAGAAAAGAAGCCTCACTCCATCTTCTACCCAATGTCCCTTCAGATATTCGCTTCTGATTTGTTTTCTTCTCCAAGATGAACACACCCAGCTCCTTAAGTCATTCCCCAGGAGTCTTGGTGACCTGACCTTCGATCCTCTTGGTTTTCCCCTCTCTGGACATGACACACCTTGTCAATATCTTTCTTGAACTGTGGTACCCAGAGCCAGTGAGGTAGGCTTGGGCCGATTAGGTCGGACTCAAGTCAGACGCAAGTTATTTCAGTGACTCAACTCGGACCCAACTTGGCAATAAATGACTCAATTCATGACTTGTATATTTCTCGTGACCTACTTGCTGTAGCCTGACCCTTTCATCCCATTCATCCTGGAGAGAAGTGATTAGTGGGGTGCCACAGGGTTCTGTCCTGGGCCCGGTGCTGTTCAATATTTTCATCAACGACTTGGATGAAGGAATAGGGGGCATGCTCATCAAATCTGCAGCTGACACCAAATTGGGAGGGGTTGCTAATACACCAGAGGACAGGATCAAAATTCAAAACGACCTGGATAGATTGGAGAGCTGGGCCAAGGCTAACAAAATGAAATTCAACAGAGAGAAGTGTAAGGTCCTACACTTAGGTAGAAAAAATGGAATACAGAAATATAGGATGGGGGACACATGGCTGGATAGCAGTACGTGTGAAAGGGATCTAGGAGTCTTCATAGACCACAAGCTGAACATGAGTCAGCAGTGTGATGCGGCAGCCAAGAAAGCCAATGCAATTCTCGGCTGCATCAATAGGAGTATGGTGTCTAGATCGAGGAGGTACTGGTACCACTCTACTCTGCTTTGGTTAGACCTCATCTTGAATCCTGTGTCCAGTTCTGGGCACCCCAATTCAAGAAGGACATGGTCAAGCTGGAGCAAGTCCAGAGGAGGGCGACCAAAATGGTGAGGGGCCTGGAAGACATGAAGCCCTATGAGGATAGACTTAGAGAGCCCCGGTATGCTTAGTCTGCAGAAGAGAAGGTGAAGAGGGGACATGATAGCCATGTTTAAATATTTGAAGGGATGCTGTGTAGAGGAAGGAGAGGGCTTGTTTTCTGCTGCTCCAGAGACCAGGACAAGGAGCAATGGATTCAAGCTGCAGGAAAGGAGATTCCACCTGAACCTCAGGAAGAACTTCCTGACAGTCAGGGCTGTCCGGCAATGGAATCTGCTGCCTCGGAGTGTAGTGGAGTCCCCTTCCTTGGAGGTTTTTAAGCAGAGGCTGGATAGCCATCTGTCGGGAGTGCTTTGAGGGTGTTCCTGCATAGCAGGGGGCTGGGCTGGAGGGCCCCTGGGGTCTCTTCCAACTCTACATTTCTATGATTCTATGAAAACTTTATGGTTTTGAACAATGCTTCCATCTCTTTTTGCCTACTGGTCACATGGCATTCTGTCTCAGGCCCAAAGCGTGGGCCCATTTCTCAGAGGGGAAGAGCAAACAGGTTGGACAACGGGCTTGAGGAGGAAGGAGTCTTCCTTTTAAAGCTTTTGGAGCTTCAGTAATGTTGAGCAAGAAGGATCCCACTCCCCACTCCCTAAAAAACCTGCAGCTTGGCAAAGGGGGAGTAAGTTTTAAAACTTTTGAAATCTCATGTGGGGAGAAGGATCCAGCACCAATAGCCTTCCTTGCAGATCTCTTTTAAAATAATGACTTGTAGTCTTAAAGCTTTTTTCTCCCCTTTGCATAGACATTGCTTTCATAGCTTAGTTTTTGTTTGTCGGTGCAGTCCTAAAATGGGTTAATTGATCAATAGAAGAAGCTGGTGAGAGTGGAATGTCTTAGTAGAACGTCTTAGACAAGCAGTGGCAGTGTTGCAAGCAAAATCTCAAACGGAACAGTCTTATATTTTATAAATGGAGGAACAATCATATCTCTTTACCCAATGACAGAAGAAAAGTAGTGCTATTTGACCTTTCCGCAGTGTAACTATCTTGACACAGTTTGGTTTATCATTATCATGGTTCGCAGACATCAGATTGGTAAATGATACTGTGTTTGTATTGCAAGAATGAATGGAATAAACTTGAATTGTGTTTTGTTTTTGTTTTTTTAAAAAAAAAAGGGAAATGGAGAGTAAGAAGGATCCTATTCCAGGCTTCCAGGCATGAGACTTGACTTGAAAGTATCTTGCAAGGACTTGAGATTCGACTTGAGACTCGGAGTAACTAACTAAAATACATCGCCGCCCAGAACTGGGTACGGGATTGCAGGTGAGGTCTGACCAAAGCGAAATAGGGTGCGACTACTACTTCTTGCTTGAGGCAGGAAATCCAGGGTCAGAGAGTGGTTGACCAAGCCAACTTTGTCAGAACACGGGGAGAGAAATCATAGACCTGGGCCAGTAGTTGTCTACTTAGCTGAGCATACTTAACTAAGGTCTTTATTGCAAGAGGCAGGCCAACTGCAAATTGCAGCAGGATAATAGCGTCTTTGGCTGGGACTTATCACATTAATTCATTTCTCTTCTCTTGTTCTCCCAGAGGCAGACCATTTGGAAAAGGCTTCTCTTACAACGGAGGCCATTAATGGATTCTTTGAGTTTGTAAAAGAAACTTTTTTCCCCATATCGTCTCCCACTGGGAGGACAACTGGAGAGGAATGAGGCAATGTGGTAAGTCCCAGCCAAATGGGTCAGACCTCCTCTAGAATAACTGCATTCAGTTCTGGATGAACACAATTATTGCCCTATGATTCCGCTTTAACTCCCATGGCTGCCTCCTATAGAGTCCTGGGGGTTGTAGTCTCAGGAGGTACTGGAGCTCTCTGGCTGAGACTGCTAAACATCCCTCCCTAAAGTGCAAAAACTATGCTTCCATAGAACAGAACTATGGCATTTAAAGTGGAATCATAGTGCAATAGCTATGTAGTTCAGAAAAACCCTGATCTTATGCTTTCAAGTTACTGGAGGGTAGATTTCAGTGGAACCTCAGAAGGAATTTCTTGACAGTGAGAGCAGTTTGGCAAGGGAACCCATTGCCTGGGCAGGTGATAGGGCGTCTTTCTCTGGATGTCTTGCTACCTGCTGGAGATGGTCTAGTTGGAGATCCCATACAGAGCAGTGGTTTGGACCTCATGTGACCCCCAAGAGACCCCCTTCTAACTCTATAAGCCTTTGAGCACAAACCCATGGAATCAACTTGCAAGAAAGCGGATTCCACCTAAACGTTAGGAAAAACATCTTCATTGTAAGAGCTGTTCAACGGTGGAATCGTTTGTCACAGAGGCAAGGAGTCTCCATCTTTTGAGGCCTTTCAACATAGTTTGGGTGACCATCTTTTCAGGAGCGCTGTAGTTGCATATTCCTGCATGGCAAGGAGTTGGAAACTGTCCTTGCATCCTCTTCCAACTCTAAAATTCTATTGCTGTTTCTGCACTTGACCATTATAGTGCTATTATTCCCTTTTTCAACATCCTATGGAACCCTGGGGTTTGCAGTTTAGGGACTGCAAACCCCAGGATTCCATAGGATGTTGAAAGGGGAATAATAGCACTATAATGATCAAGTGCAGAAATGGCCTATGATCCTACAATCCAAGATGCCAATCTGTTAAGTCCTGGTCGAAATACAAACCAAACAAAACTCCCCCCAACCCCTCCATGTCATGTGTGTCGGGGAAAGCAAGAACTCTAGCCCATGTCTGTGCTTCCTAATACAATTTTTTTATAACATCCATCCGAAAGGCAAAATGAGACTACCTCCGACAGTAATTTTGGAAGGACAGATCGCTTATTTTCAGATTCCCTCTGTTGTGACACAGGAAAACAGTTTTAAAACGGAGCTGGAGGGCAGCTTAGAAGCAAATCTTTTGTGACAGCTTCTGTTTTTGAATACCCACAACCATGGAAAGTCAGCACTAAAAACAAAACAAAACAAAATACAATGTCAGTCTGGATGTGACCCCAGCCGATCAGGGCCTGGGAGCTCCCCAGTTGCAGCATGCATTAAGTTTTCTAACGCCGCTTTTACGCAGCTATTAATCTTTCATGATAACAGGCTGTTCCTTTCCTTCTTCCCCCTTCTTAATCTCTTGTGAAAATTGTTCCACTGAGAGTGGACATAAGAGGTTCAAGATGCAGCAGATAAAGATATAGCAGGTTCAGATTTCGGGTTGTGTCTTGGGTAAAACAATGGGGTGCAGAACCGGAGAGAGTGCAGAGCCAAAATATTCAATATAGGCACCCTCTGCTTATTGGATGGGTTAGGGACCAGAGCACTCTCAGAAAGTGGAATTGGTTGCAAAGCGAAACCCATCTTTCATCCATTTTTCTCCTCTCACCTTCTCCCAGTAGGGAATGTAGCTGCCTGGCTTTCTGCTTGGGACTTACATCTTCATAAACGACCCTACATGGGCACAAAAATCCAACTGAGTAGAGTCATAATGTCCGTATCGCAACCATGTCTGTCTCAATAATAGTAAGAAGAATCAAGAGGTAATAGCTCCTGATTCTTCCTCTCTTCCTCTTTTATTCTATTTCATTGTCCACACATGCTTAGTAAGGGATCATGGAGGAAACTGCTCTCTATTTTGAATTTTCTAGGCAGTCACAGTTATTGTAGGATCAGCTAGAACAGAGTCTCGCTCTTCAAGCTTTATTGCATTGTTTACTACAGAGACACTACTGCAACCTAACACCAAAAGCTTCTGTTTCTCTGTCCTTCCTTCACTATCCTCCCCATGCTGATGCTTCTAAAAAAACCTTCCTGCTAGACAGAGGATGAGGAGGAAAGGGGATTACAATGAGGAGTCTCTTTGTCAGAGACTTTGGTAACTGAGGCATGCCTGTATCAGTGAGGAGGGGGTACCAGAACATCACAGTGGTGCCCACTACACACTCCTGCTGTTACCAAGATGTCCAGCTTTGCAATTTGTTGTGGTGTGATGTGTTTACGCAACACAGCTTTGGATTCCAAAAGCCGAGAAACAGAGTCGGTGATGTAGGGTCTAAATCTGTCATTTTGAGCTCAGCAAAGCTTCCTGAATATCCCAGCCAATGACAGGACTCTCCAATTTGGCTCGGCTTGCTTGTTCCAATTTGGCTTGGTCTGGCGTGGGAGAGAACGTGGGATAATTAGAACACAGATCGTTGTTTACAAGGGCGAGCCTCAAATCCACATTTACCCTTGATGAATCTAATTAGTCTTGTGTACTTGGCTTGCTCTTGCAGCATCACAGGGAAAATGAAAAAGCACACTGGTGCCAGCTTCCAGGAATCATGATGACCAAGCAAGAACATTAATTGCCCAAATTAAATCTTTCGGTCAGGAAGGGAGATGGATGGCTGCTGTTATTAGATTATGGGGGAAAGGAGTATTTATTTGCTTCCGCACAGTTTGTGATGGCCCTCTGGGAAGCATGACTTTTTGTACTACAGCTCTCAGAATCCTTGACTAGAAATGCTGCTCCTGAGCATGTTTTTCCAACTGGCGGTTGTGCTCCATCCAAGGAACATTTGCAGGTTCTTTTTGTCTGGACAGACAGGCGTTGTATTGTGCTGTTATGCATTTGTGTGAGGAATTCAATGTTAGGTTGTAGCATTTGTCGTGAACCCCCTTGGAGTAGAGGAAATAGTCATGCAAAGAAATGTGATTTGGCTTTGGCCTATGGTTAAGCACATAGGTAATCTTTTTCTTTTTGGCCCCAGGATTTCAGAGCAGGGTTTTGCCACTGCCCAAAAGGTATGGCGAGAATCCCAAAACCTTCTCCCTACCCCTTCTGTCTGCACAAGTGACAGACGGTATGGCGAGAAACCCTTCATTGGCATCAATGCCAGCAGGTCACTTTTGCAGACATGACAGCTGTGTCGGTAATGCTATTCCGCGTTGCTGTTTGCAGACAGCCTTGGTCACTCCAGGAAAACTGGGAACTCATTCTGCAAGCTAGCCGGGCTTTCGTCACAAACCAGATGCCCTGAGATCCTTTCTGGGGAGCTACTCCTTGAAATGAAAATGCATCGGTCTTTTTTTCATTCAGTCGGCATGCTTCCAAATTTCTCCATGAATCAGGTGATTCTGAACTGATGCTGTTATTAAGTGGAAACTTCAAAGGGAATGCCTGCATATGGCAGCCCTGGAGATTTTTTCACAGGAGTTTTTTTGTTGGCTTTCTGCTAGGCTGAGAGAGGGTGACCTCAACAACATTGCCTAGTGGGTTTTCACAACTGAGCAGGGATTTAAACTCTGGCCCTTTCCTCACGGGGGGCGAAATGAGGCCGAGCACGCAGGGGCGGAGCTTACCCGCGAGCGGGTTGCTCCATCCCTCCGAAGAGCGCGGATCCGCCGTTCCAAACACCGCCGAATTTCGGCAGCACTCGGTGGTGCTCGGCGGCGCCTGGCGGTGCCTAAAATGGCGGCCGGTGGCTTCCGGTGGTGCTCTGCCAATTAGGACAGTGCGCCAGCCGGAAGCCCGCCCCCGGAAGCCCGCTACCGCGTCCCTGCAGTTCTTGACCGGGGGCTGCTACGGGGCAGCGCGGGTAAGTTTTATAAAAACCACTTTTGAAGGTGGTTTTTATAAAACTCACAGCGCCACCCCCGGGGCTGCGCTAGAGCAGTTTGAGGTCTAGAACCTCACTTTTTTTAACTGCTCTAGTGCAGACCCCGGTGAAGAAGACCTCCTGGAGAGGTCGCTCTAGCGTGGGCAATATGCCCGTGTGGAAATGGCCTCTGTCTCAGAGTCTGGCTGCAGTGTTCAAATTGCCACACTACACTGCCCCCTTCCCTTCTCCTTTTCTCTCTTGACTCTCACTTACGGAGAGATTTTATCCTAAAGTTTCCTTGGCAAGATCTGTTCAGAGGAGTTTGGGTCCAGGTTATTTGAAGGACAATATTTCCCTTTATGAGCCCATTAGAGCCTTAAAATTATCTGGAGAGGCCCTTCTCTCTGTCCCACCACCCTCTGAGGAGCATTTCATGGGAACACTGGAGAAGGCTCTCCAGTTTTCATCCTGGCTAGCCGTCGGTCCAACAGGGCCAATCCTCTGATCACACTCGCATTCTGTTCCAGAGCTTTTGCATTCCATTGCTGATCTCTAGTGGCCAAAGTAAAGAACTGTGAAACATTTACATTTACATGTAGGAAAGAGGGGGAAAACAGCGAGGATGAAGGACTTCGGAAAGCAGCATGGAGTCCGTGATATCTTTTCTGCTAACTCAAGACTTTGGGCTCTTTAACACCACACAGTTCTGGTGCCATGATTTCACTTGAAATGTCACGGCAGTGTCATATGGAATCCGGGGGTTTCTTGTTGGGCTCTCTGGATGAAAATTGGAAATACCCTCCCTTAAACTGCAGATCCCTGAATTCCACAAGATGCTGTCCTGGAGGTTATAGTGGCTCCATAGTGCTATAGCTGGTGTAGTGGGAAACGACCCTTGGTGGACTTATAGCCCATTTCATCCGATAAAGTGTTATCCAGAATGTAGGCTGACGTAGGCATTGCATTGGAAAGGACATCTGAAGTTCTTGCAGAGCAGAAATACAGAAAGCAACGTGGTGTTCTGAAATGTACCAGGAGAGGGTAGCAGAGCATGGTTTTCATCTGGGATTGAGAGAGACCTTTCCTTTCCTTAGGTGGATTTCAGTACAACACTTAGCCAGTGGCAACTGATACTTTAAAATAATTGTCTTAGCGCTTATCCTCCCCTTTGCATCTGCAGTGGAAAAGATAAATCCCCCTGATATTGAGAACATTAGGTGTCCTTTTTTTAAAGCAGCCAAGCACCCAAAAACAGTCATCTCCAGACCTGAGTAGGGGATGGTCGGGCCGGTCAAGGAGTGATACCAGCGTCCCTAGAAGCAGAAGGGTAATCCAAACTACCCAAAGTCAAACAAAACAAACCGTCCCAAGCCAGATTTGAAATGAAGAAGGGAATTGCTAGAAAGAGTAGCCTAGATTCAAGTCAAAGGACAGAGGTAAGAGGAAGTTGAGCAGATCAAACAAGGTTACCAGGAAGGAAGGAATCTGTTTTCTGCAGCACCAGAATGGCCTTAGCTGAGCTAATTTATAGCCAGCAGGAAATTAGTCCAACTGGCCTCATTAATTTGGCATAGTTTACTTAAATTGGAAAAGGATGTTTCCAAAGTTTCTGTTCCTTGCGTTTGGGGCGTGGGCATATGATTGGGTGCCGAGCCTTCATCTCTTCCTGCAAATCTGTAGCTGGAGCCTGGGATGGACCAGGTTCTGCTTCTGTCACTAAGGGCTGCCAGGCTCCTCTTGCTTCACCTGGGACTCATCCTGGTCTTTTTGAAGCAGTGAAAAGGTTACCCATCTTTTGTGTCCACAGAGAGTGGATATTTGATGCAGCAGCCAAAACAAAACAAACAAACAAAAAAGCCAGTACAATCCTAGTCTGGATGAACAGAAGTTATAGTATCTAAATTGAGGGAAGTAGTAATGCCACTCTAGTTTACTTTGGGCAGACCTCACCTGGAATCCTGTGTCCATTTCTGGGCACCAAAGTTCAAGAAGGATATGGACAAGTTGGAATGTGTCCTTAGGAGGCCAACCAAGATGTTCAAAGGCTGGAAACCAAGCCTTCTGAGGAAGGACATAGGAAGCTGAGTATGTTTAGCTTGGCAAAGAGAAGACTGAGAGGTGACATGAAGGCCATTTTTAAATAGCTGAAGGAATGGAGCAAACTTGCTTTCCTGCTGCCCTGGAGATGAGAACGTGAACCAGTGGATTCAAATGACAAGGAAAGCGATTCCACCTCAACATCAGAAAGAGCCTCATAGAATCATAGAAATGTAGAGTTGGAAGAGACCACAAGGGCCATCCAGTCCAACCCCCTGCCATGCAGGAAAACCCTCAAACCTCCTTTATGATAAGAGCTGTTTGACAGTGCAATGACTGGCTTTTCATTTCTGGAGGTCTTTAAAGAGAGGTTGCATGGGCAACTTTCTGGAGTCCTGTTATGGTGTATCCCTGCATGGCAAGAGGGTCAGCTAGATGACCCTTTCAGCCCCTTCCAATCCTTTTAAGTTTTTTATGATTCTGTGATACTACAGCCCTTCTTTTCTTGCCCGTGCATCATTTTTGGACTATTTGAAACTGTCTTAGTTAAACTAGAAATTGGAAGTGAAAGGCGAGGCAGAACAAACCAGCGGCAAAATTCTGCCCTCTCGTAGTGGCAGCAGGTCATGATTATTTCTCCTCAAGGCACCAAGCTATTTCTTCTTTGCGTCCTCCTCCGACCCAGGCTTGACCTCTCCTCCCTGCGACCTTTCTGCATCGCTAGTACATTTTTATTGGTAGAACAAATCCTCATAAAAGATAATTGCAGGGGAAGATGATCCGGAGCACCCGTACGTCAAACCATTTCTCCCCACTACTAATAACAGCCGCTGCATCGAACACCCGCTAATACACCCTGTGGGACTTCCTAGGCGAATTCATCCCCGGGTCTTTCAAGGGATCGAATGAGGAATTGACTAATAAAAATCATTATTGTCACCTGGTTAATAACTCACGTTGCCCTTTGCTGTCATGGGAAGCAAAACAGCCATGGCTCCTTTCAAAAACTCATCTGAAGATGCAACCTCCATGTCAGGGAAAAAAATGACTCCAAATGGTAATGCAAAGGAGAAATTGTATGCTCCTACAGATTAATACCTTCTACAAACCTTAATAGGGGAGCCGTTGTGTTGTTAAAAAAAATGTCAAAGACTTACAGTTCTGTCTTGCCCCCTCCCATTTATTCAAAAACGGACTGCGCTGGCCTTATATAGGGATATGTCTCTTTGAGGTTTCCATATGGAAACCTTAAACTGTACCTGTAAATCAAGCTATATCTGCACAGGTTTATCTGAAAACGTTGGCTGAGACCCTACATCCAAGATAATGCAACACTTAGCATGGTGGCTGTGTGATACTGCCTTTTTAGTGAGTTGCAATGTTGTCCAAGTGACTGTGTAACCAAATCTGCGTTACAAATATCTGTACGATAGGACCACTACTGTACGTGACAGCCAGTGTTGGGTAGTGGTTTGAGTGTTAGACTATGGCCCGGGTGACAAGGTTCTGATTCCCTGCTGGGCCATGAAACCCCCCTGGTGTCCTGTGCCGGCACCAGCCAAGGCTTGGGCTGTCCAGTTAGCCTGTTATCGGGAGCCAGTGAGCAAAGTTTGTCTTCGTCGTTTTGCAATCTGAGTTTGCGGTCGATCTAGAGAGACAGTCCAAGTTTGCCATAAATCCAGAAAGAGGATTTACCGTAGGATTTATTTACCATGAATCCTATGGCAAAATCCATAGACGAGGCAAGGGCAAGAGTTCTAGGAGCGCAAGCTGGGCTGCTTCCACCAACAGGATGGGTTGGCTACAGCAGCCTCCTCCCATTCAGACCTCTCTTTCTATAGGCTCAGAGTTTTTCCCAATTCATGTTTAAATATTTGAAGGAATGTCATGTTGACAACGGAGCCAGCTTGTTCTCTGCTGCTCCAGAAACTAGGACATGGAGCAATGGATTCAAAGTACGGGGAAAGAGATTCCACCTAAACCTCAGGAAGAACTTCCTAACTGTCAGAGCTGTCCAGCAGTGGAATATGTTGCCTCCGTGGAGTGTGGTGGAGTCTCCTTCTTAGGAGGTTTTTAAGCTTTTCTTCTCTTTTTAAACTGTTCCTCTCATGCCTCTGGAGTGTGGCTGTTGGAAAGGGTCCTGTCTGGGTCCTGGGATGGGGGCATGACACCTGGGCGAGCATGTCACACACTCTCAGCCTTTGGAAAACCCAGGATAGGGTCACCTTAGGATCGCTACAAGTGGAAATGGCTTGAAGACATGCAACAACGCCTTTACTGTGTATGGTGCTTTACAAGTAAAAGAAAAGCAAAACAGTCCCCAGCTCTCAGGCTCGCAATCCAGTTAAGACAGGACACAAAAGGAAAGGGGGTTTTCAGTGTGGGAGGAGACTGGTTCCAGCAGATATGGCCTCTTTTTCTCTCCTCCGAGGCCAGGGCAGTGACACTTGGAGTGAAGGGACAGCCTTTCATCTATTCCTAAGTCTCTCTCAGAAACCATAAGGGCATCTAGAAGGTCCCCACATCTGATGATGCAGCGAGGCAGCTGAAGGACCTTCAAATCGGTGGCATGGGGAAATGTGTAGAAGCCCTCACACCCCCGTGCTACCCGGGGGGAAAAAATAGGAATATTTCTCATGCACAGTCCAAATAATAGCCAAAGGAAACTTAAAAAGGCTTTGGAAAGAGCGAAAGTGTAAAATAATGAGCGAGCCTGTGAGCTAATAAGCCTCCCCCCTCCTCAAAAGACAATAAATCTATTTTTCACACACCAGCAGAAGGAATGCTGTGTTCGCAAGTAAACACCAGGCAGTTCTGCTAGACTAATATTCTAGTAATCTAACAGGTGCTAAAATAGCAACGTATTATAATATTACAACATGTTTTTTCCTTGCATCTTGAAAAGACTTCATTGCTCCCTTGAGCAGTCCATTTTACTCCTAATAATATTGATTTTTCTATATATGCATTCATATTTTTGGACCTTCACTCTCTGAGGTCAAAGAAAATTTATGCTTTAATGCATCTGATGACTTAAAAAGACAGGATTAAGAAAACCATCTTAGGGTAATTCTTTCTGCACAGCTAGCTGGTAATAGCAGACTCAGCCAGACCTAAGCCATTTCCGCACTAGCCTGTTATAGTGGTATTATTCCACTTTCAACATCCTATTGAATCCTGGGGTTTGCAGTTTGGGGAGGGTCCCCCTCCTCAAACTGCAAACCCCAGGATTCCATAGGATTCCATAGAATGTTGAAAGTGGAATAATACCACTATAACAGGCTAGTGCGGAAATGGCCCTAGAGAAGGCCCATTGAAATCCATGGGATTTGTGTTAGCCATGACTTTTATGACTTTTATGGTTCTGATCTAAATGTAACTGGATCCCACGGGGCCTGAGAGAGACAGAGAGGAAAAATGATGTTAAAATAGACCTTTCTATGGACATAGAAGGTTCTTTGTTTGCCCACAAAAGTCTTCACGGAAATTTGAACGTGAACAGAAGTAGGAAGTCAAACAGCTTAAAAAGAGGGGTTGCAATTTTTCACAAATTTTATTTTTGAAGGGAGTAGGGAGCAATTTTATCAAAATTTCCCCCCACTTTGGGAAAACCTTTAAGACTGCAATTTTAAAAGACCGTTCATGGTCTGAGACTTATTCTGTGCAACATTTGCCATTTTTTGAGGTTAAAGCAGAGTTTGACCTTCCCAGGAGTCTCAGGCAAAAGCAAACTGCTGCAGACTCTCCTAGCTCGTGTGTTTTCCGCATTAACCCCTTTTTTGCCATCCTGACCATGCTCTGATGTTACTTGGCTACATATGTCCTTGTTTTCATCTGAGAAATGTTGGAGGGGTATGAGTTTTCCGCATTTTACCATCTGACATGGCAGAAACTCAGGGCATTTGCAAAGGGATGCAAACACAGCAGAAGAGTTCTCAGTGTGAACTATTTTCTCACTGTCTAGAATACTAGAAATTTGGGGATCGAAGGGAAAACATTTCATGTAGGAGGCAGAATTTTTATTTGGGGCTACTGCCCTTATTTCACCCCCTGTAGCT
Organism: Iguana delicatissima; assembly: GCA_948472985.1. Classification (NCBI taxonomy): domain Eukaryota; kingdom Metazoa; phylum Chordata; class Lepidosauria; order Squamata; family Iguanidae; genus Iguana; species Iguana delicatissima. The sequence goes on from CAOKZL010001388.1 coordinate 293,050, forward strand.
AAACCCCTGTTCCTCCCGTGCACACAAGAATTTAAATTGCTTAGATCCATCTCTCATTAAGGCTGCAGTTCTGAATGTATAAAAAAGGAGGAGGGATGTCTACTACTTTGCTTGGTTCCACCAAACAGGTTGCCATGGCAACTTAACCCCCCCTACACACACACCCCCCATAGACACACACATACACACATTGCTAATTGTCGAGGCCAAGGTGCCTGTTATCTAACACCAGCCTTGTTTCCTTTTTTTGCAAATTAATCACATTTTAAATTAACACACAGGGCTACGTCAGGGTGTGATGGATTTGCAAATGAAGCTGGATGCCTCCTGGCCTCCGTTCCTTTATCTCTCCTTCCATCCTCTTTTATCCACCTTTCCAAGCCTCCTGTGCTATGTTGATTTCATTCCACTAGGAACCAGAACTGTTGCACCAAGAAGACAGGAAAGGGCTTCCTTGCCGGTCACAGCTGCCGGGTTTTGCTCTTTCGTTGGAGAGCATTGGTGTCCAAAATAACCACCCTTCTCAGAGGTCCACAGAATGCAGTTTTTCTCAGATCTCTGAGCCATTAGGAAACCATCTCTAGCTTCTCAAATAAACGTTGGATTGAGATGGTGATCTTGCAGAGTGCTGGCGTGGCACTGTTTGGTAGAGTTTCAGACCCTAGACTATTTTGCAAGGAATTTCAGTATTTTCCTCTCTACCAAGGAGGAGCTAAATATTTCTTAGAAGTATCCTCTCTGGATTTGAAAATCATTTAAACATCTCCAACCTTTGGTTAAAGAACTCCGTAGGAAGGAGAATCCCTCCACGGCAGTCAATTCCACTACTGAACATGGCTTGTAGCCAAGAGGTCCTTCCAAATGTTTAGGTAGAAACTCTTTTCTCGTAATTCGGTTGGTTCATGTTCTGGTTTCTGGAGCAACAAAATCACCCCATCTTCTACCTGACATCCCTTTAGATATTTAAAGATGGCACATCATACCTTCTCAGCCTCAGAAAAACCCCTGATAGGTTGACTTTAGGGTTGCCATAAGTCAGAAATGAAGGCACACAATAACAACAACAAATAATGTCTCCACTCAGTCTTCTCTTCTCCAAGCTAAACCTATCCTGCTCCCTAAGCCACTCCTAATGGGGTTTCATGGTTTCCAGGTCTTGTACCATTTTGGTCACTCTCCTCTGGACACCGTCCGGCTTGTCCATATCCCTCCTGAACTGTGGTGCCCAGAACTGGACACAGGATTATTCCAGGTGGGGTCTGTGCAAGGCAGAATAAGTGGCACTGTTACTTCCTTGAGTGTAGACGCTCCACCTCTGTTGATCCGACTAGAATTATGTTGGCTTTTTTGGCAACTGCATCACACATCCTTTCTATTTCTCTTCGAAAGATGGATCAAGATCTACTTTTTCACTCTTTTGGACCACTTGCCTTGGGTAAAGCAAAATCAGCCTTGCTCAACCTGTTTCCCTTCATGCAGGGACTTCCAATCTCAGTTCAGCTTTCTAACCTAGGGCAGGAAACATGATGCTGCCTGGTTGTATTGGACTACAACTCTCATTAGATCCATTCAGCATGATTGATAGCCGGTTGTGATGGGAGCTGTGGTCCAGTACCTTGGGAGGGTGCCAGGATGGGGAAGGCTGGGGTACCTGTTCCAGAGGCATGGCATGCCATCTAACCCATGGAGAATTGGAGCAACAGATAGATTTTAGTCATGCACTCTTTATTATTGCAATTACTGTGTTCCACTTGATGGAGCTTAATGAATGTACTGAAGTCAGTGGAGCACTTTTTGCCTTGTGCTGCCAGTTATCTAGTGAGATTCCATCACAATCACCAAATATTCTAAGGGGGAATCAAAAATGTTGGCTTTAGAGAACAATAATTGTCTTGCAGTTAATCAGCTGCAAGAGAATCTATGATGCTCGGCTCCTGCCAGAAGGTCCCATGTTAATTGCGCAGTGAACCAATTCCAGGTTTTAGTCCCAAAGTCACAGAAGCTGGATAGTCTAGGAGCTATTCTAGTCTCTAGAACAGCAGAAAGCTTGTTCCATCTTCTACATGGCATTGCTTCAGATGTTAAAAATGGCTAACATGTCTTCTCTTACACTCCTCTTCAATATGGGGAATACTATCAATGATTTAATCTGTGATTGCACTGCCTGGCTACGGGAGAAGGACGGGACCACAACGACATCGTGCAGAAGCGTTGTTGCGGTCCCTGTCCTCTCTTGTCCCCGTGCCGGGACAACAGCATCCTGCAGCAAGGGCTTTAGTTTTCCTCCACTAGAATGATTCTGCAGAGATAAAAACAACCGGTTGCTTTATGCAAATCAGAAAACCCCCTTTGCAGTTTATTCCTTCACGGCTCCTTGGAATGTTCAAATATGGGGAGAAAATTGTACAAGATCTATTACTCTCTTTTTCAGGGTAGAAAATATTTTAGGTCAACACAGCCAACTGCATTTGTATGTAACTTGTAGGGTGTTCCTAAGCAGACTGTCACGGTGAGGGCCTGACCTCAAGAAGCACCTTTGCACGACTGCTTCCAAGTACATTATTTGCAAAGAGTTCGGGGGACAAGTCCCAAGGGATTTCTGTCCAGAAACTGCTGCAAGAGACTCATGGAATCATAGAGCTGGAAAGGAATGCAAGGGCCATCTAGTCTAATACCTACCTGATGATGCAGGAATACACAACTGTTTAAAAACCTTCAGCAAAGGTTTTTATTTGCCCTCTCAGGCAGCTTTTACCATCAGGAAGCTCCCCTTAATGTTTAGGTTGAATCTCTTTTCTTGCAATTTGTTCTAGGTCTGAAGGAACAGGAAGGAAGGAAGGAAGGAAGGAAGGAAGGAGACTTTCAAAATTTCATTGACAGGGAGAATAGAAAGGCACCAATATTGCCTGAGTTCTGAATTTGATTATAAGGATTTTAATCAATCCAACATGCTTGTGTATCTTGGCCAAATCATAATATTGCACCTATTGGATGAAGATCTTAATTATATGTTTGGCTATCCATATAACAATGCGACTGTCTAATAGAGACTCTATCTACTCCCTGAGAAATGGCAAAGCAAGTGCATCTTATGGCCAGAGATTATCCATAGCAAATGAACATCTGACCCCATGCAAACAGCAAGTTGTTGAACTGCAGAGGGAGCTCTGGAATCACTGAATGGACTGCCTTGGAAGAATCACTCTGCATTTTCCAAGAAAAAAAAATGAGGGAGGATGTGTCATCACCAGCACAATGCAAAGGGTTGGTGATGAACTTATAGAGCCCCTAACAGCTTGGATCCAGGCTATTTGAAGCAATGTATCTCCCTTCATTATTCCCTCCAACATTTTGCGGATCAAAACCAGGACACGTGGGGACAAGCAACATCAGAGTGTGGTCAACATGGCAAAGGTTATGAACGAGGAAGAATGCATAAGCTGGGAGAGGCTGCCGCAGTTTGCTTTTGCCTGAGCCTACTGGGAAGAGCAAAACTCCCCCTTACCTGTCACTTCCTGTTAACTTTTGCTTTCAAAATAGGGCCTGAAACCACGATGCAGTGGTTTGAACATTGGATTATGACTCTGGAGACCAGAGTTCAGTCTGCCAGTTACGCTTTATGCATACCCCGGCATAGGACAATGGTTCCCAGACTCTGGTCCTCCGGCTCCCATAAGTCCCAGCTTGGATTCATTGACCTTTGTGGTTTTTCCCAACTCTATGGACCTCTCCACCCTATACTGTTATGGTGTTATTATTCCACTTTCAACATCCGGTGGACTCCTGGGGTTTGCAGTTTAGGCAGGGGCCTTTAGGACCCTCAGCTCTTTGGCCTCAGTAAACTACAAACCCCAGAATTCCACAGGAGGCTGGAAGTGGAATAATAGCACTATAATAGTGTAGTGCAGAAAGGCCCTATGATTCACGATTTCTGGCAACTGAAGTCCAAAACACCCGGAGGACCAAGTCTGGGAACCAGTGGTGTAGAGAAATTTACACATGTGTAAGAGAATTATCTGGACGCTGGCAGTGGTGTTTTAGATCACTTGAGCCACGTAGGGCTTGAGAACTCACAAAAGGCACATTGAATTGTGTCTGGAAACAAGACAGGTCGTGAAGCTGTTACAGCAGGGGCATCACAAGTTTCCTCAAGCAACCTTGCAAGGATGCAAAGCTTCCTAGCTGCTGCTTGGGAAGCTTCAGTCCCTGGCCATTTCCGCGCTGCGCTGTTCTAGTGCTATTATTCCACTTTCAACATCCTGTGGAATCCCGGGGTTTGTAGTTTCCTGAGCTCTCTGGCTGAGAAGTCTAAAGGCCCCTCCCGAAACCGCAAACCTCAAGATTCCACGGGCTGTTGGAAGTGGAATAATAGCACTAGAACAGCGTAGCGTGGAAATGGCCTTGGACTCCATGATCCTTGCGGTCTTTCCCAACTCTATGATTCTAAGTTCAGGGATTCTGGGAGATGAAGTCCAAAACACCTGGGGGACCCAAGTCTGGGAACCACTGATGTAGGGGAATTTACACATGTGAGAGACCATTATCTTGACTGTGGCCGCAGTGCTTTAGATCACCTGAGCCAGATAAGGCTTGAGGCTCACCAAGAGCACCTTGAATCTCGTCTGGAAACAAGAGCTGCTGCAGGAAAGGTGTCTCACATTTCCTATAAGGCACCTTGCAAGGATGCAAAGCTTGCTTGGGAAGCCTCAGTGCTTATTTCAATGGCTTTCCCATGTCGGGAACAGCATGGGCCTGCCGGCGCCCAACCAGAATGGAAATGTGCTGTGTCAGAAATACAAATGCAGCCTTCCTCTCTCAGGAAAGTCACCGCAGCGGCGGCAGAGAGACAGGGTGAGAGAGACCAAGCTGAGCATTAATGAGAGACTGTAGTGGAACACTTATAGCAATTTCAAGAGGATTAACTGGAGCGCCGTCCTCCGGGAATTCGAGGCTGATTCGAGACTTTCCTTTTTAAACTTGTCGAAAAGGCAACTTAGGTAGGGATTAGGAATGGGCAAATCTGTCAAACATGATCTCACCGAGGTTCTTATCTCCTCCTCCCTTCCATTGCCAAACTCACTTCCCTCGCATGTCTGTGTAACTCTTCTTTTTCCTACAAGGGAAAAGGAAAAAAAAGGAAATCTCTGGGCAGAAAATGGGGGCAGAGGTTCCACAAAAACCCAGGCATCGTGCGGCACGGGAAAATGCTCTGCAACGCGTCCAGCGTGAGCAGGATTTGAATTTGTTGCTAACTGCCACCATATTGACTTTGACTTTTTTTAAAAAAAAAACTGGGTCTTCCTTGGGTTTTTTATTTTAATTAGTAAAAAGCAGTACCATTTCTTTATTATCCTCTTAGGAGCCATTCGTCTCTGCTGTGTTGCGCCAGATTTCCTCTTGCCAGAAAATAGATGTTTGGGCTTAAGGTCAAAGACCTGTCTGTCTGCCTTACCTTTCTTGCCCAGCTGATTCATTTTCCTCCGAGATTTCTTCATTATGGTTTTAGCCTTCTTAAAATCATAGATTCATAGGGTTGGAGGAGACCACGGGGACCATGCGGTCCAACTTCATTCTGCTATGCACGAATATACCAACAAAGTGCTCCCATCCAGCCTCTGTTTAAAAACCTCCAAAGAAGGAGACTCCACCACACTCCCAGGCAGAATTCCACAGGAGGTTGAAAGTGGAATAAGAGCACTATAACAGTGTAGTGTGGAAATGGCCTTAGTGACGTATTCTGGACACAACCCTCGCTTGCTAGCCTAGTAGTTTCTGGTGGAATTCCCTATTAGCAATGACCAATGTTGAAGCTTATAGCACCTCAAACAAAAGCCAGAGCAAAGCCATGTTAGATTTATTCCCCACCAAGGCCAGCAGGGAAAGAGAAAATCTGCACTGCACGTGGATGGATTCAATCAATGAAGTCACAGCTTTGCAAGACCTGAGCAGGGCTGTTAACAACAGGGCATCTTGGAGGTCTTCGTTCATAGGGTCGCCATAACTGGAAGTTTATCTGATGGTAAATAATAACAAACCTTTATAATCTGTATTTTCTGGGCAGGAAACCTAGGCAGATTGCGGCATCCAGTCAATCCTATACCAGAGTTTGGAAAAAAAATTACTTTTTGGAAGTCGTAGCCCAATTCTCTGATTCTGTTGTGAGAGTTGTAAAATAACTATGTCAAACCCTGTTTCACTTCTCTCAAATGTTTCAAAATGCTTCTAAGCTCAAAAGGATGTATAAAAAATGTACACTGTTAGGGTAAAATTGGACATTAAGGAGATTGCCCAGTCTTGAGGTTAATATTTTTTTTTCCCACTATGAGATTTCCTTGAAGATATTTCCTCAGTAGTCAGACAGGTAAAGCAAGCCTGTGTTTATCTTCTAGTAACTAATCACAAAACAAAGCATGTTAAATGCCAGATACATAGGTGAGGAAAATCATGTGCTGTGAGAAACAGACATCTTTCATCAATTGGAAAGCACCTTTGTCAATTTTTTTAAATAAATTTATCTTCTAGTCTGAGACTTAGAATGCATAATTTGAAATAAAATATCTTTCAAAATATGTATTTTGGGGTTAAAATACATTTCCAAATGTCCACTTAAAGGAGAATTTCTATCCTTTTTAAAAATTGCATATTTTTGCCAAAATAAAAATATAGAATAGCTTTATGAGTGAACAACCATGGAGTGATAACCACCTGATTCATCTATTCCTACTTTCATCCTAAACAATGGAGCAGTTATAGAAATTCTTTGAGAAAGTAGCCATGCACTTTAAAGGATACTGCTGTGTAAGAAACGAGTAGAAGCCGTTTATCCATAGAACAGTTTTCTTTCTGCTTTCTCGTATTTAGGCTTTCAAGCCAGTTTTAACCTAAAGAAGACAGTGATGATGGTTGCATTCATATGTGCAACCTTTATTAACGACACATCTAATTTTTTCTTTGCATCATTGCTAGATTCCTGCTTGTCAATATAGCTTTGAACATAATTACTCCGTTACTGGGCTCTGTATTGATCACACTGCAGGGTTTTCAATTATTACTTTACTTTGGTTCAGTTTGATGAAAATTTCGGGGAGGGGACAGCAGCGCTGGAGTTCAGGAGTGATTGCAAAGAAATTTTTGAAAATGGAACACCCGTCAAAAGACTTCTTGAAGGAATGTCTTTTAAAACCCACTAAAGTGCTACGTTCTGGTTCTTCTCGGAAAAACTAAGGTACCCCCAGCTGAGAACGTGAGAAACATCAGTGGTTCCGTATCTAATGAAACTTAATAATAATAATAAAAAAAGATTGAAGGGTACAAAGATGATTTCCAGTTGGGTACTGCACCAATCACAAGATATGCTTTGAACGCCAATTTAATTATTATAGGTGGAGGGGGGTCACTTTAGCTTGTACCAGTTTGGAAATTATCCTATTTGACTTGGATTCTAAGGGCTCTTTCATCCCACAAAGTGCTATGTTTCCATTTTAATGTGGGATTTGTAGTTTGGGGAGCGGTACTTAAGAGCTGGCATGGTCTGAGCTTTGAACTACAGCCTCGGAAACCAAGGTTCAGTTCCCTGCTCAGCCATGGAGACCCACTGGGTGACCTTGGGCATGTCACACACTCTCAGCCCCCAGATGACTCCGTGATAGGTTCGCCTTACGGTCTCCATAAGTTGGAATCTTAGAATTCTCAACAATCAAGCACTGATGCCTCACCAAACTGCAAGTCCCAGGATTCTTTAGCACATTGTCATGGCAGTTAAAATGGAATTTAGCACTATAATTGCATAGAGTGAAAGGGCTCCAGGTCTGCTTTGGAAATCCAAAGATTTGTGCCTTCCAGTGCCTCTCGTGGTCTGTAGCTTTGGGGCCGTTGGAAAGAACAGGATGAAAGTTTGCAGCTTATTAGACTCTGATTAGGCAGCAAAGTCTTCCAGATTTTCACCCAGAAAGATATTGGAAGGTAGCACGGGGATTTTATGGACACCCAGCAGTCTGAACCTTGCTGTTAATACAACTGGACATACTGTTTTCGTGCAAAAGAATTGCATGCAGATTTTGTGCACAATAAGTCCTGAACTGTGAAGATTCTGTTCAGTCCAGAATTCTTCTCATCAGTGCTTCCCAAGACGGAAAAGAATTTTTTTTCCAGCCATTTCCCAACCATTTTCAAATATTCTTTCCATATCAAAGCACAACCGCCATGCAACAACATCCTATCTAGGGATAATGTCGGATCTCAGTTCATGTCTTGGACTTGCTGTGGAGAAGAAATCTCTCATGGGATTTGGAGAATCCTTGAAAGTCCATCTCACAAAATCCCATAACAGCTTGTCTCATTGAAAGTCAAGACAATGGCAAGATCTTTCCCCTTCACATCCCTCAGCTTGATGAGCAATTCATCTGACCTGGCATAGCACCTTGCCCTGCATGCAAGGCTGAATTCAGATCAAACATTCTTCTAATTTTGTCCCTCCTGCCTTCCGCCTGCTGCCGGACAGCCTTCATTCAATTTCACGATCAGGCGGCTGACCCTGGTCAAGAGACTTTCCCCTTGAAGTCCTCCCCCGCAGCTGCATATTTTATATACCTGACGGAAAGCGATTTCCCTTTCTCACTTCCACATCCTTCAGTCTCTCTTGATTTATTCTGTGGTCCAGCTCGAGGCAACGAGCAAGAATAAAAAAACAACAACAACTGGACCTGACTTATTGCAGATCTGTAAGGTCAGAAACACTCCTGTTGGAGTCTTCTCCGGAATGATTGGTTTGGGCTGTAGCATATCCAAACTATGCTACAAATTTGCATATGGTGAAATAAGAAAGGAAACAGCAATGCGTCTCTTTTTGGAGTACTTGTAGTTAGGTGAACTCAAACGTATCTTGTTCATTACAACGTAAGATGCGGTCTTTGCCACCGGGAGCCACTCAGAACAGAGTTTGGGCATGTTACTTCTTGTGTGTGTTTTTCCCACTACAACTCCCAGAATTCAATGGCCGACATAGTCAGTGACCAGCTTTTGCAAGTTCTGGTCAAAGACAACAATGTCCTATAATTGTACACAGTTGCACAACGGAGGAGAAGAGATTGAAAAACAAGAGCACATCAAGGAGCTTTGAAATGGCACACCGGCCATGTGGAAGTCACATCTCCGTGAAGGTGCGGATGGGATGCTATTTATGGACCCAGCTTTGGTCAGACGCTTGGCGCTGAGGGTCAGGAGTGCGTGAAATCCATGTGCCCCTGCCGCATGTGGCCAGCCAGTGAACTGCACATGGCAGCTTAGGCCCTTTCTGCAGGAGGCCTGCATCCCAGCATGGGGATGCATGAGGAGCGGCACACTGCAATGACGCTTCTGCAAGATGTCATCGTGGTCCTTGTCCTTCTTCCATCACCAGCTGGTGAAGTAGCACGGTCAATCGTTGATGGGTTTTCCCTGTCAATGACCCCTGATCACACAGTCACCCCCTTACTTGTTTGCATGTGGTTCCCCAATCACACCAGTTCTCGTGGTCAATCCGGAAGCCTCATGCATGGGCACGCACACCTAATGCTGGCCAGTCACCTGGAAAAAGGGTGACCAATCAGCTGTTGTGGCGCAGGGAAAAAATGGAGAGAAGACGTTGCCATTGATGCCTTAATGCCGAAAGAGCAGCAGCGTTAATGCTGCTACTCCTCCACTGCCAAGGGATCTTGAAAGCCACTCCTATCCCATGATCGCCCCTGCCGGGATCTGAACGGAGCATGGCGCCATCAGGGTAAGCTGTGGAAAGGGCCTTAATTGGAAAGCACCTCAAGGCTCTGTGCTGGCTCCACCCATTTGCACAGGAAGGACTGTAAGGGGGCTTCCTTGAACCCTGCATCAGCAACCAGGTTTTCTGGAGCTCCTATTCATACCCATTATCGTTGGTTGGTTGCAGTCTTGCACTTCTTACGCATGCACTAATGTTTATTTCCATAGTACCTGGGTTTGCCAGATCTCAGGAGATGGCCACAACTCCCAGTTTTTTAGGGGTCCTTTCCAGGCAGTGGATGAAGGTCCAAATTCTGCAGTTCTTGTGGTCCCAGCTCCATACAAGAGGAAAAGGCTGTGTGCACGTCCCCAGTGACCCTAATAGAGCGGAAGCTTACTACAGTTTGCGGAGCTTAACCGATTTGTTGCTGCATCTTGCAAAGAGTCCCCGTGGGGTTTATGCATTTCCTTAGTTAGCTTCCTCCCTGTTGCTACAGTGCCAGGTCTCACCCTCTTCTCTGCTCGGCATCCACTTTCTACCTAGAAGAAAGTTTGGTTGCTGTTGTTTGCCTTTGAGTAGTTTCTGACTCATGGCGACCCCGCCACGGCAGTTTTCTTGGCAAGATTTGGCCAGAGGGGGTTTGCCATTGCCTTCCTCTGAGGCTGAGAGTGTGTGACTGGCTCAAATTCATCCAGTAGTTTTCCACAGCCAAATGGGAATTCAAACACTGGTCTCCGGAGTTACAGACCAACAGTCCAACCTAGTCCAGACTAGCTAGCTTGCATAATATGAGAATAAAGCAACAACAGATTCAAAAATAAATTCCTAAGCCATTAGAAAAATCAGTAAAAACTCCTGGTGACAGCAAAGCTGAGTTAAGTGAGTCTGGTGCTATTTATGGATGCTAGAAGACCCTCTCCATTATTAGTGAGGGACTGTGGTTCTGGTAGGAAGATAGTCCTCCAAAATGGTTTAAATATTTAAAATAAAATAAAGAAAAATGTTTACGCACAAGGCAGCAAAGACTTTTTAAAATCTGAGTTGCAGTTGTGATGCTCCATCCAGAACTGCATTTTTCAGACATAAAAGGTATGGCCACCTGCTGCTGGGTGGTTTGAAAGCACTTATTTTAAAGTAAAATATACATCATTTAAGGAAAGATCCAGCTATTTGATGCCTTTCTCTCTTCCAGTTTTCTAGCAAATACAGGATATGAAGAAGATTTTTTTTCCTCTCTCTGTATGAGCCTTCATTATGGTGCAGAAGAAAAAAAAACTTGTTTTAGCTGAAAAAGTCTTTCCCCTGAACAGAATAAAATCAACAAAACCAGATAACAGTTTGCAAATGGCAGTTGGGCCATTTATTTATAGAATTTATGTGCCACTTTTTCTCCCAAAGTGGGAGAAAGGCAGCTTCCAAACAGTTGAGAAAATAAATAAATAAAGGCTAAATGCTTTTAAAAACACATACAATTATAAAGCTAACAATCATTTTTACAAATAGGTAATAAATAAGTCACACACTCCCCTGCTCGCCCATTGAATGCCTGCTTAAAAAGAAATGGTGTATTTGCCTATGAAAGGAAAGCAGGGAGGGGGCGAGCTTAGCTTCCTGCGGAAGAGAGTTCCACAGGGTGGGAGCAGCCACTGAGAAGCCCCTGGCCCGTGTCCTCACCTGGCGAGCGAGTTTGTCAAATACCATCTTAGCATCAGCCTGTGAAAGCAATACTTTTAAGTTTGTTCGCCCTACTTTCTCAACATTTTCTGATGAGATTATTTTTAAAAATTAAAGAATGAAAAAAAAGGAACGAGGGCAATGTTGACAAGCTGGAACATGTCCAGAGGACGGTGACCAAAAATGGTGAAGGGCCTGAAAACCATCCCCTATAGGAAATGTCTTAGAGAGCTAGGCATATTTAGCCTGATGAAACGAAAGTTAAGAGGTGACATGATAGCCATGTTTAGATATTTGAAACATGGAAGATGGAACAAGCCTGTTTTGTGCTGCACCAGAGACTAGGACGTGAAGCAGTGGATTCAAACTATAGGAAAAGAGATTTCATTTTCATCAAGAAGAATTTTCTGACTGTAAGAGCCATCTGACAGTGGAATACGCTGCCTGGGAATGTGTTGGAGTTTCCTTCTTTGGAGGTTTTTAAACAGAGACTGAATGACCATTTGCTGCGATTGTTTTGAGTGTATGTTCCGGCATGGCAGGGGGTTGGACTTGACGGCCATTGTGGCCTCTTCCAGCTCTATTTATGATTTTAGAAGGCTAAAACCATGATGAAGAAAGCTCAGGGGGAAATGAATCGGTTGGGCAAGAAAGATGAGGCAGACAGACACATCTTTGACCTTAAGCCCATTGTGGTCTCTTCCAACTCCATGATTCTCTCCCTCAACGGGCAGCAAAAGAGATCATTCTCCAACCAAGTTCAAGAATTAGAACCACAATTTTTAAAAAAATGTGCAGTATTTCATAACCTTTTGAGTTCCCTTCCCTGTTGAAGGGGAAATTTGCAAATATTCTTAAGGAGAGAATTTGCAGGAGGAGAAAAATTGCAAATATTCCTTAACACCCATCACATTCAACACACACACACACATTTCTAGGGCCATCACTGGTACCTCTCACAGGCAAGCCGTCCCTTCTCCCAGAGATAAATTTTATTGATCTCTGATGGTTCGAAATGCAAAGTAGACTGCGGTTGAGGATTCGTTCCCCACCCTTTAGACTTCGGTTAAGAAAAGAGGAAAAATGACTTCTGTGCCTAGGCTGTCACCGAGGTGAATTTTTCAGCCCCACTTGTCAAAATTTGGAGCAGAAGCGCTGACGGAGCTTAATTTATCATGCTGCAAACAAAGCCACAGTAATGGGTCTTCGGGAAGAAAAAGAGTGCCCAGGAGAAGACAGGAGAGCACTTAAACCATAAGGAGGAAACGAAGAGAGAAGGGCCAGAAGACTGGGGTCAGGAAATGAAAAACGCGTTCAGCCCAGTCTAGCAAAGGCAGTGAAGGTGTGGAAACACTTGAAATGTGAGGCTGCTTTCTCTCTTCCCTCATTTCTGTGGTTCACGCTGTCCTGAAGAAGTCAAAACTAGTCTTCTGTGACGTCAATCTGGTAGCTTCATAATTGTCAAATATATGATAGGTTTCCCTTCTGTTCCACTGAGCGAACGATCTAAATCTTGTTAGAACTGACGCCATTTCTGCACTACGCTGTTATAGAGCTATTATTCCATTTTCAACATCCTATGCAATCTTGGCTTTGCAGTTTAGTTTGCAGTCTATAAACTGCAAACCTCAAAGGCCCCTCCCTAAACTACAAACCCCAGGATTCCATAGGATGTTGAAAGTGGAATAATAGCACTATAACAGGCTAGTGCGGAAATGGCCTGAGTAGCGTAGACTCATTGATTCAGCTGGATTTTCCAACACATTAGCTCACCCTTCAACAACAGATCCAATGGATCTGCACTAGTTGGAGCTAACCAACTGGGATCCAGACCGTATCTTTTTGCAGTTCAAACCAAGAATGATTATGAGGGCGTTTTTTGCTTCTTTCAGTGCACACACCAACTGATGGCTTAGCAGCCAAGCTCTGCCATTGTTGCTTATGCTTGAAAGTTGATCCCAGCAAACGAAGTGTATGTGACAGTCAACAACTGGAGTAGGACGAGTCTCCAATATTATGCTGAATGCATGCAGATGAAAAGCTCATCGTATTGCATGTGCAAAATTCCAAGATCCGCTTTGCTGATGCACAGAAGGACAAGCTTGTCGTATTAACATGTCCAACATTCCAGGATACACTTTGTTGATCCACATGAACAATTCAAAGATAATTTGAAACCTTTGCAATCACAAACCCAACTCTTCAGAGAGTAGACGCCAAAGCATTATTAAAGGAAGTTTCATTCAATCCTTATTCCATTTTTTATTTCCAAAGGAAAAGCTACCCAGGGGAGGACTGGCTTTGATTTTGTGCAAGAATATTTGCAAAGGGAACCACAATTTTCTGAAGATGAAATGTTTGGACATCCGTGGCCTCAGCTAGACCATTATAGCAGTTTGATATTACTTTTTAACAGCCATGCTAATATCCTGAGATTTCTAGTCTGATGAGGTACTTAGAATTATCTGCTAGAGAGCTCTAGTTCTGTCCTCTGAACTACAGGGCTAAAGCCACTTAGGAAAGCAACAAACTACAAAGCCATGGCACTTAAAGTGGTCAAACTGTTGTAACTCTGTACTATAGACAGAAGAGCTAGATTGCTCATCTGAACACCTGAGCATCCAGCAAAGCTTCCCTCTCCTTGAAAATCTTAAGGACAGAAGGAGCTAATAAGCTGTGGAGAAGGATGATAAATCAAGTGAGATGTCGAACAGGGTTTGTGTTTGCCAGCTCTCCTTGGGATTCCCACTTTGCATAATATATGGCTTCCCTCCACCTACAGAAGGACTCTTCAGTGGCTTCATTTTTCTCTGCAAGCCCCGTGCTGCTTTGTCAGGTGTGTAAGGGAAGGAGGTCTGAGCATCTTCCCTTAGCAACCACAGGTATGAGCGCCCACTGGAGAGACCCAGAACCCTGGATGACGCGGAACCTGGGTTTTCTTTCACACTGTGCAACCATTCCACCTTTGCTGCAACTTCAAACGCCATGTGAGCACCTGCAGAAACCCTGGCATTTGGGGTTTCATGAGAAATTTAAGCATTCTCTTCCAGAACCCAAGCTGCAAAACTGACATGGGTTTTAAAAGATGAACCAACAGAAGGATTGAAAAACATTTATGGCTTTTTTTTTTTTTTTTTGAACAATAAGAAATCTAATGACATAATAACCTGTTGTTACGGTTGTTAGTAATTTCAGTAAGTGGAATTTAGTTAGGCCAGTAATGGTAGAATCGTTTTGTTGTTTTTCTTTTCCATTACAGTGTATGTCTGTGCGTGTGTGTGTGAGGTCAGAGTTCTTTTGTGTTTTAGCTAGTTAGTGTAGGTAGCTTGCATTTTTTTGGTAGTAGATCAGTGTTATAGTACTGCTGGAAGTAGCCAAAATACCAGTCCACCCTTGTTTCCCAGCTTGAATCATGGAGCTGAAATTGGGCCATGGATCAGGTTGGGAAGGAATCTCTCTCTCTCTTCTCTCTTTCTCTCTGTCTCACAGACACAACACACACACACACACACACACACACACAAAATTACTCTTGGCCAAGAGGGAACTTCTTCTCAGCCCCTGCTTTCAGCTTGGCTGCAACCATAGTCTGATCAGATGGACAAAGCTTTATAGAAACATCAGCAATTTTATAGAGCTTCCAAAGGAAAAGAAAATGCTTACAAGTTGCTTATCATAAACAAAACAGGGGAGCAGACAACAGATCATTCTGACATTTTTCTGTAAATAAGCACATATTCCCAATGAGTCCTCTTGTTGACCTCGGACACAGTTCTTTCAAGAAGACAGAATGGCCTGTTTAGAATTGCTTAGGAACTCAGAAACAAAGCGCTAAATCCTTGGAAAACTTTTTACCGGCAACAGTACCAAAGCTTCTATTAAAGAAATAAGGCCCAGAAACACATCTATATTGTTAACGGAGGTATACTTGCAATTCTTTTTTAACTTCTGTAAAATAAGACTTTTTAACTTAATCTTGTCTTAAATTACTGTAAGTTGCCTTGGATCCCATCCTGAGAAAAAGCCGGGGTTTATAAATGCAATAAAGAGATAAATAAATAAATAAATAACATTAAGGAGGGGGAATTTTGCAAACGTTCTTTAGCCTTTCTGTCTGAAGGTATTCTCCCTTGTTTTTCCTCCTCAGCTGTGCAATCTCTCCACACCTTAAATGACCAGATCTCGGACTTCGTTGTGGACAAGGCGAAAGTCCTCAACGAAGACGACGAAAATGCTTTCATGCCCAGTGAGAAAGATAGTCTCAAGAACTCGATGTCGCTCATGAGACACCTCTTAATGGATGCTCAGGTAAGAAATCAATATTCTTCAACAAAAGATGTGCCGTGAGCTTTGTTTTTCACAAGGGTAAAAGCTGGTTGAAGGAGCAGTGAGGAACAGGTAAAACAAAAGTTTAGTAATAAAAGCTGGATGCAACCAAAACCCTTATTATCCAGAACATCAGAATATATCAACACTGATGGAAGGTCTTAAAATTCCAAAAAGGGAACCTCATACCCAACAATCAATAGCCCTTAAAATGCCTTGATGTTGGTTTTACCTCGATTTTAATCTGCAGCCCTTTGGGATTTCTTGTACACTCTGCACCTTGTTTCTTTATAGTTGGGCATTTTGCAGCATTAACCTCCATTTTGTGAGCTTCAGTACTGCATGGTATAGAAATCAATCGATCGATCGATCAATCATCCAATAAACACATGTTGAGTAATGTGAAGTTTTGATAGCTTGGTTGAACACAAGATGAATCCCCACACTTTCCTTGTGTTGTGTTTGAATGAATGTGCTTTCTGATTGTTGCCTTCTGGTTGTTGTTGTCAACTGCTGTCAAGTAGACTATGGCCATTTCCACACTAGCCTGTTATAGCGCGATGATTCCACTTTCAACATCCTCTGGAATCCTGGGGTTTGCAGTTTCGGGAGGGGCCGGCCGGCCCCTCCCAAAACTGCAAACCCCAGGATCCAGAGGATGTTGAAAGTGGAATCATCGCGCTATAACAGGCTAGTGCGGACATGGCCTATATCTTATCTCAACCCTGTGGATGAGACACCTCCAGGTCACTCTACCATCAACCACCTTGGGTCATTTCCACACTACACTGTTATAGCACTATTATTCCACTTTCAACATCCTATGGAATCTTGGGGTTGGTTTTTAGGGAGGGGCATCTTTGGCCTCAGTAGACTACAAGCCCCAGAATGTCACAGGATGTTGAAGTGGAATAATTGCACTATAACAGTGTAGTGCGGAAACAGCCTTGCTCAGGTCTTGCAGATTCAGGGCTTCTCTGATGGTCTTGATCCACCTGTAGTATGGTCTAGCTCTTTTGCTACTGCTTTCCGCTTTACCAAACAAGATAATCTTTTCTAGTGGGTCCTGTCTTCTCATGACGTGTCCAAAGTACGACAGTCTCTTGGGTTCTACAGAGGGTTCAGGCTCGATTTGCCATTCCTCTATGGCAACAGTAGCCATTTTGTCATGGGAGGTGTCAGATGCATTCAAAATATTTCTCCTCCCGGCAGCCATAAGGCCACTTGGACCCCCTTGTTGCCCCAACAGCTCTGGTTAAAGGACCAGAGAGGCCGCCGCCTCTCCCCTCCCCGGCATCTCTGGGTATCGTAGCTGCCACGTGCCCAAGACAGAGTTGGGAACAAAGGAGATCATTCTTGTCCTCGTCTCTCTGGGTTGGACACTGATCAAATGAGTTGGCGTCAGAAGGAATGAAGCACCAGGCTGACTTTTGCTGGGAGGACAGGGTGTTCGTTCGGCAGAGATGACAAGAGGGTCTTTCATGAGTTGGAGAAGCTCAGGGTGGGAGGTGGATCTGAAATCGGTTGTGTGTGAAAGAGCTGGTGAGCTTGTTTTTGCTACTGATGCTGAAAATGGTCTTTTCCCCACCCAGTGTTATGCTACCTCCCCACCCAAAAAACCCCCCAGAAGTTTGCATTATTTTTGCCAGCATGCCTTGACATGTCAAGACACTTTCTTGTCAGAGATGAGAGAATTTGTGAATATTCTTTCCCTTCCTAGTTTGAAGTTGGCCTCGCTTCACATCCTCTCTGCAAGGGTCCGTTGTTCAGTAAAACTGTGCCTTTCTATACCCCGCACGCTCTCTCTCGGTCTTCTTCATACCTGGTGAGAGCAGAAAGACGGGGAGGACCCCGCTTCTGTAACCTGATTTCCACTGACCAAAAGTGTGAAAGGAAAGTGCGTCAATTACATTAAATACTGCTCACCCCGTGAAAGATGCTACCTTCTCTTTTTCCACTGTCTCTTTTGCCAATCTTCAATTACTTTCTCTTCTTTGAAAATGCTGGTAACAAAACCCATTGAGGTTACAGAAAGCCTTTTGTCTAACCTGAGCAGTAAAAAAAAAAACTTGCAGAAGGTAAGTGGGGCTGGCAAGGGCCCATTTTTATAGCAATCTTAACTTAGGAGATACAAGATAAGTAATTGTGGGTGGCTGGTGCTTTCTTTTTTTCTATATGCTTTACAGTTTCTTTGCATTTCTGAAATCTTAGCAGAGAAATTCAGTTTAAAAATTGGCGGGATTTCTAAAATGCAGTGCATTATTTTTTATTCCTTTGTTTCATCTGTACCCTTCTGTACCTTCCAACCTTTCACAGTTGAAAAACGAGACATGTGTGGCCAGGCAACATCAGAGCATGATCAAACTTGTAAAAGTTTGCAAAAGTTATTAATGGGGACGAAGACCCAAGCCAAAAGAGGCTATGGCAGTTTGCTTTTGTCTAAGCCTGCTGGGAAAGGCAAGACTCTGATGCCTGGAGAGCAAACCACTTTGGCACTTTAAGCCTCAATTGGCAGCAATTAAAATAAGCTGAGGATAAGGCAGAAAGTGGGAGGAGAAAAGAGAAACTGGAACATTTTAAAGGCAGCTCAGAAAGTGGGATGGTAGAGGAATAACTGAGATTATTCTTGCCAAATTGGAACTGTTGGGAGAGAAGGAGAGAGGTTTCCCCGATATTTGTCAAGTCTGATTGGGTTTCAATTATCTTATTTTCTCTCAGCTGGATAAGAGTAATGAACAGATCCTTATCCAAGAAATTGCTATGCCAGGTTCTGTTGCATCTGTCTTCTAAAGTACTTTGGCTGGAATATTGTTTTCATTCACAACAGAGAGAGCTGTAAACCAGGGATGAAGGTGGGCTAGCCTTCCCCTTTCCAAATGCAGACCAGTGTGGGCTTCGCTCTGGCTAACAGCCCACAGAGTCCAGTCTGGAAAACATGATGAATGAACCAGGCTGGCTGCATCCAGTCAAATAGATCAGTGATGGAGAAAAGGTAGATTTGGATCTGCTGGAAGATTTGCAGTAGATCAGCGAGGTTCCCGGTTAGACAGAGATTAGCACAATCACGCCTTATCTCTCCATGCCTTACTGCTCTTATCACAAGATTTATAGCGACTTTCCTGAAAACTAAATGTGAAGAGAATTGGAGGATGTTTTCTTGAGCTTTTAATTTCTCAGCAGATCTTGTCTAGGGTAGAATGGAGCTCCTTCTGAATATGAAAGGTTGGAAGAAACCCCAGTTCTATCCCAGGCAGAATTAAGGGATGGAAAGGCCCACTGAGTTCACTAGGAACTGGTCTGCTTGATTCTGCAAAAGATAGTGGGGTTTGGAGAGCAGGTGTTTTTGGCCATTTCCGCACTAGAGTGTTGTAGTGCTATTATTCCACTTTCAGCATCCTATGGAATCCTGGGGTTTCCAGTTTAGGGAGAGGTAAACTGCAAAAGCCAGGATTCCACAGGATGCTGAAAGGGGAATAATAGCACTATAAGAGTCTAGTGTGGAAATGGCCTTTGTCTGAGAAGGTGACAGATGAGTGCATTTCAGGATTTTGTTGCTTGTGTTTTGCTTGATGGTCAACATGGCTATTCCTGCCTTTTGGGTATTTGGAGATACCTAACTCGGCTCTAAGCAGGCAGATTTGTCGTTGTTGCTAATTGCGGCCAAGTCAGCTTCTACTTATGGTGAGCCTCTGAAGGAGAGACCTCCGAGATCTCTTGTGATCCACTTCCCCCTTCAGGTCTTGCAGATTCAAGGCCAGTGATGTAGACTCAAGTCGACTGACTTGAACTCAAGTCGGACTTAAGTTGCTTTGGTGACTTGACTCGGACTTGACTCAGCCATAAATGATGCAGTGACTCAACCCAAGACTTGCATATTTTTAGTGACTGACTTGCTGCCCTTGGCTCAGTAACATAACACATTCATCCAGAAACTTTGCAACTTTGAATAGTGCTTCCATCTCTTTTTGCCTACTGTTCACATGACAGTCTGTCTCAAGCCCAAAGTGTGGGTGCATTTCTCAGAGGGAAACAGCAAACGGGTTAGGCAATGGACTTGAGGTGGGGTTGAGGTCTGCTTGGCAACTTGTTCCTGCTGCATATCAGAGGAACCTTCTAAAACTTTTCCTAAGAGCAGAAGACAAGACTCGCCCCTAGCGTGCAGGGGGAGGGGAACAGCAAATGTGTTAGGCAATGGGCTTGAGGAGGAAGGAACCTTCCTTTTAAAGTTTTTGAATCTCTTCAATAATAGGGAGTAAGATAGAATCCTATTCCCCACTTCTGAAAAATCCTCCAGCTTCAGAAATGAGAAGTATTCTCTACTTCTAAAGCTGCAAATCGCACATGTGGAAAGCCAGCTCTGCTTAAATTGTTAAAACTGACTTTATGTGACTGTGTCCAGAAATTCTGCAATATAGGTCGGGGTATAAAGTCGGTTCCCAGACTCAAGACTTGACTTGAAAGTCAAGGGGCCACCTGCAGTTCAACAGGTCACCTCAAGGAAGCTACACACATATGTTGTAATTTTGGACACTTCCAATATCTCAGGTTTCTCAAAAACAAGTCATGCCAAACTAATCTCATCCCTGTTTTGATAGAGTTGGTGGATCAGGGGAGTGCTGCAGATGTAGTATATCTTGATTTCCAATAATTGGTCAATGACCAAAATAAAGCATCTGTCTGTCTACCTTGATTTCAGCTTGGCTTTTGGCAAGGTCCACCATCATGTTCTTCCAGGCAAGCTGTTGAATTGTAGACTAGAAAGTGCTAGATGGATTTGCAATTTGTTGACAGATTGAATTCAAAAAGTGCTCACCCGTGGCTGTTCTTCATCCTGGAAAGACGTGACCAGTCGAATGCCCAGGTGAAGAAATGGGCAACAGGGCTGTCTTGGGCAAATTGGGAGAGCTGGAGGGTACATGGTAATTTTAATTCAAAAAGTGAAGGAGAAGAACGTTTTACCAACAGAACCTGGAGAGGATCTCCCTTTAGAAAACCCGTACCTGACATCTTGCGTTGGACGTTCATGTTTTCCATAGGAACAGAGCATTTGCTCTGTGCTGTGACAGGTAAATTGAGAAGCTGCTCTGCACCCTCTTGGTTGAAGGAGCATGGTCACCGATGCCTGAAGGAGAGCGCCAGCGCTGAGAAAAGAGACAGTGAAGCTGGTGACAAAAGCCCACAGCTGGAAATAATGCCACTCTGACTGGAATGACAATGCGGTCCTGGGAGAATTGAGACCCGAAGAGCAATCTGCAGAACCATTTAATGGAGCTGTAAAAACTGGTCCACGAGGGATCTAGGTTTTAATCCCCCATAGCCTGGCATTCTGGAATGAGGCAGGATTGAGAATACCGTTGCTGGTTGGGTATGATGTGCATGCGTATGGATTAAGGGATTCTGCAACAGCTAGCAGATTTTTTTTTTTATCAAAAAATGTATTCAGTTCTCTGTGTACAGCAGGAGCAGACAATGGTGGGGTAACTAGGTCCCAACCTACCCCAGGAGCTGCACACACACACACACACACATTGCACAGCAAGCCCCAATACCTCACTTTTCCTTCGCAGTCTCTCCCAAAATGGTGCCTGGAAGTGATGTCATGTCACTTCCCGACACCATTTTGAGAGGCACTACAATGGAAACTAAAGTATCTGAGGCCAGTACAGGGCCCTGGGAAGTTCTGGTTCCAGCGTGGTTGTTCTTTCACATATTTTCACCCATTTGAGGGTTTTCTGTGCAGTGTTCAGACAAGAATTGCCTGAAAATGTTATTTTCTTTAAAATTGTGGAGTTGAATCATAGAACCATAGAATTGTAGAGTTGGAAGAAACTACAAGGGCCATCTAGTCCAACCCCCTTCTGCCATGCAAGAACACACTACCAAAGCATTCCTAAGAGGTGGCCATCCAGCCTCTCTTTCAAAACCTCCAAAGAAACATATTCCACTGTCAAACTGCTCTTACCATCTGGAAGTTCACCTTAATGTTTAGGTGGAATCTCTTTTCCTGAAGTTTGACATCATCGCTTCATGTCTTAGTCTCTGGAGCAGCAGAAAACAAGCTTTCCTCTATATGATGTCAATATTTGAATATTTAAACATAACTATCATGTCACCTCTGAACCTTCTCTTCTCAGGCTAAACATCCCCAGCTCCCCCGGGGGCTTCATGGTTTCCAGGCCTTTGGCCATTTTGGTTGACCTCCTTGGAGGGCTTTGGGGAAATGTGAGAGGGCTTCAGAGGCCACGAAAAGGTGAGAGGGAGCGTCACTCAGAATTTACTACTGATTCCGACCGCAGCGGGAACTGGCTGATGAACTTTGGCAGACTGTGTCCATGGCTGCTGCAGGAGACTCCGTTGGAGAGCTGTGAACCTTGGCTGGCTGCCAGGGTAGGACAATGTCCCTTGCGGATGAGATTCTCTTTCAAAAGATGGAGGAAAGGACAAGGGGCTCAGCAATCCTGGACGTGATCTTAACCAACAGAGAAGAACTGGTCATTGAAATCAAAGCAGTTGGTACTTGAGGGGGCCGTGACCATTTCATGCTAGAATTCACGATTGTGAGCATGGATCTGATGGCTCAAGAGGCCCCTTCCAGCTCTATGATTCCCTGAGGTTCCTTCTATCTCATGCTAGGACCCAACCCTGCCCTTAAGTTTCTCTCTGATACTCTCAGCTCCTTGTTCACTTTAAAAGCATTTCCCATTCTTCTTTTACCCCAGAACATTGTTTTTGTAAAGGAATCAACAGGGATGTGAATGAAGCAATGCTAATATTTTTTTCTTCCCCTGAACGGTTGTTTACTTGTAGCAAGCTTTTCTTCTCCTTTTCTAAAATGCCATTCCTTTTTTCTCCCCCTTTCCTTTTGTCTTTTTTCTTCCTCCAAGAGGAAGAAAAAAAGAACGCAAGGCAGTACAATCAATTCCTCAATATCTGGGCAATTTACTTTTTGTTCCACTTTGAGATTTAACAGAACAGATCTTGAGAGGGTTGCTAGTCGGGTTGCAGAATCTCACAGTGAGACTTTTTCCCATAGTGAGTTAGAAAAGGAATAAGACCAGATTTTTTAAAAGAAAACAATACAAAGAAATGATGTAGTCAGTTTTGATGCCAAATTTTCTTCTCTTTCTTTCTGTCTTATCCCGTGGCATAATGTTAAGGAGTGGGGGGAACTTAGGTCCTTCTCTAGTGGTTGCGGGGGTCAGTGGAAGGAAAAAATATATCAGACTTTTTTCTCAGGAAAATTGCATTCTTGGAAAAAATGGCTGAAGTCAAGCAGTTGCCTCTGCATTCTGCTCTTTGGTCTGGATGGTTCATGAAGAAAAATGCATCCAAGATTCGTACAAGTAAATAGGTGCCAGTAGGGGAGAATAGAGGTAAAGAGGTAATGTTCCCTGTTGGATTCCTCTTCTTCTTGTCTGATCTCATCTACAGACGAAATACCTACCCTCTAACTGTCCCACTTCGGGAGGGACAGTCCTGATTCACCCTCTGTTGTCCCATTTTTCCAGCTGTTTTTAAAGTGACCTGTTTTTTCTCTCCACCTCCCACTTTTCCCTTTCGTCCTCAGCTTACTTCCATTGCTGCAAACAAAGGCCATTTCTGCACCACACTGTTATAGTGCTATTATTCCACTTTCAACACCCTGTGGAATTCTGGGGCTTGTAGTTTCCTGAGGCCGAAGAGCTCCCTGGCTGAGAATTCTAAATGCCCCTCCCTAAACTGCAAACTCCAGGATTCCATAGGAGAATAATAGCACCGTAACAGGGTAGTGCGGAAATGGCCAAAGTTCAGATTTGCAGAAGGAGTTTGCACTCAATTAGTGCAGCGGGGGGAGAGGAGAGGATTCCTTTCCCAGTAGGTTCAGGCAAAAGCAAACTGCTGATAACTTTTGCCATCTCCACCACATTCTGATGTTGCTTGCACACTTCCATTCCTTTTTCATCTGTGAAATGCTGGAGACTGTGGGATCGCCTGAGAATTAAGGGAGTCAAGCTTAGTATGACAACAAGAGGTTTCTATTCTCCCACCGTTACTGAAGCAGCAAGACATGTGTGATCTCGAATAAAATAAAAATAAGCGATGTGTTTTTAATTGGTCCGGCTTGCCAAAGAAGATGAAAGAGTAATGGCTGCATGCCAGTGTTAAATATCTCAAAATCAATTAGCCTAAGAGCCAATTAGCAGAGGACGTAATTAAACAGAAGGTAAAATTCTTTGTTTCAAACACATGCACAGATTATTTTGTTTTTTTTAAAAAAATAGCAGTTTTATAACGAAAAATGTAAGTCCAGCCTTGATAGCTGTGCGATTTTAAAGTCCCACATTAAAGTAAATTCAGCTGTGTCAGAATTACAGTTGCTTAAAAGAAGAACGGGAATATACTTTTGTCCTAAGGGATGTGCAGAGAGTGACAAGGCTCCAGTTTTTAACATCAATATGGATCAATTAG
This sequence comes from Iguana delicatissima, assembly GCA_948472985.1. Classification (NCBI taxonomy): domain Eukaryota; kingdom Metazoa; phylum Chordata; class Lepidosauria; order Squamata; family Iguanidae; genus Iguana; species Iguana delicatissima. The sequence continues at coordinate 317,231 of CAOKZL010001388.1, forward strand.
CCTTCTCCCTGTTCTTTCATCTCTCTTTTTTCTTCACTCATGTTGTGTTTGATAGGAACAACTCAGATTTGTATAAGCTCATGTTGGCTGGGAAACACACACATTTTTTCCACTACCGCTGTGCAAACCATCCACTGCCTACCTTTTGTGGATTGCTGCTTCGTGTGTCTGTGTGTCTGTGTGTGCCGGGGGTGATCAGGTATATTTTGAAGGAGTAAATATCCTCAAATCTGGTCGTTCCACTGTTGTGTCTTGAATTCCATTTTGTTGGGATATTTTTCCAGGCGGGAAGAATAAACCATCTCTAACATAAACCATATATATGTATATCTAAAGTTAAAAGCTAGATAATGTCATGTAGGGAATAATCCACACTCCAAAAATGGCACTCTGAGGGGGACCGTTTTATTTGTAGAAACGCAAGCAATACAGCACATTTCTTTTGAAGTTGCTGAGGCTGAAACCTGTTACACCTTTTATAGGCACAATTCCAAAATTCAGTTGTCTGCAACAGCTTCTTCCCATCCTTTTCCCTGTTTATATAGGCTGACAGCCTTCCGCAGCTGTTTAATTGATATAAATGATCCAAGTCTCAGGGACTTTCTTTGTTCACCTACACTGGCTGCCGGGGCATGACAGTAATATGGAGGGGGCATGGATGAATAGTTATACACCACCCAAGAATGAGCAGTGTCCAAGCTGAAATCCTGTTTGTTAGTCCTAACTGGAATAGACCCATCAAATCAGCTGCTGAAGGGTAGCTAAACAAATTGGTAAATCTTGTTGAGTCAATGGCTCTATTCTATTTGGGACTAACACCAGGATTTAGGTCCTAGTGCAATGGTTACCTGTGTGAAACTCCACTTACACCAACATGGACTGAGCATGCCTGTTGAACAACAACTTGAAAAGTAACACTGCATATGGGAGGAATCCTACACAATGGCACCAAGGGGATTGTGGACTCAGGCCCTTTCCGCACGGCATTTGCCATGCGAAAGGGCCCCTTGAGCATCATGCGATTGTGAGGAGCGACCTGCACAATGCACTCACAATTATGCAACGCTCCAGAGTAGAGCAGGCGCTGCTCGTGCACTTTTTCAGTTTTGGCTTTCAGCTGAAAATGGTGCATGATCGCAGATTGCTCCAGGGCCCCGCGCACACTTGCTGTACGTGTGGAACCTCTGGAGCCGCGACGGTTGCGCTTCCTGCCCCAGTGCGCTGCAGAAAGAAGAGGTGGGGCTCTCGCGCTGCCTGCTCGGGAGCAAGCAGTTCGTGTGGAGCTGAAGCAGCGGGGATGCGAGAGCCTCTCACTGGAGGCTGCTCATGCGATACCTGCACCCCAGCGCCGAAAAAAGGTAAGGTGAGGAAAGGGCCTTAATGTTCCTACACACACATTTTGTCATGTCCTGGTTAACTTGCAGTAAATATCTTTGCTCAGAGTTTCCAAACAGAAGTGTATATTTCAGAAAAGCAAGCAACCCAGCAAGATTACCAAAATGTTGCTGCGATGACAGCTTTAGAATTGAGCACAGGCTTTATGCCTTCCCATTTGAAATTTGGCACACGCATGAAAGGTTAGTTTAGCGCCTTACATGTCAAATCACTCCAGCAGTTTCCCAAGCACACAATTATTTACATAACTTTTCATCCTGAGAACTAAGTTCTGTTTCTGTCTCCTACTTAGAAGTTCCCATAACACCTCTTTGTCCTTCTGTTATTATCATGGCTTTTGATCTTCCCTGCCAAATGCAGAGCAAATCATCCATTTGGAGCCTATTGATATTACAAAATTACAATTGTTACAGGTGTATATATTGTTACAGTTGTCAGCTGGAAGCTGGTAAGATATTAGCCCTAGCAAACTTTGCCCTAAGAATCTATTGCAAATACTATTATATGGATGCAGATACTGAAGATAGCATGACAAAATTGAAGCAAAATGTGACAGGATCAAAGCATCTTGAAATATACATGCTCCTGCTCCACTTGGATAGAAAATTGGGAAGGCAGGAAGACTTCCCACTCACATGCCAGCGTTCTACATGCAGGGTGAATGCAGTCACAAAGTCTTGTTGAAATTCGGGCCATTTCCGCGCTAGCCTGTTATAGCGCTATAACAAGCTCGTGTGGAAATGGCCCCAGTCTTGCCAAACCTAGAAATACATTGGTAACCTCAGTGAAAATCAAATGCACATTATACATATTCTAGAATTCAACCGATTGTTTAAATAGGAGAGTTCAACACAGATTTGGCCACCGCGGTGAGAGCTAAGCCATGGAATTCCCTGCCTTTTGGGGCTGTGGGGAGAAGTGATATTATGCTATGGTGTCAGCATGCACATTTTTTAAAAGAAATAGGTTCCACAATTTGTTCTGAGTTTCAATTTCCTGGGCCCTGCGTACATGCATCCAGCCCAATGAAACGGAATCGGTTTTCAAAATTGCCACCAGAGTGTGGCTTCTCACCGAGCGAGTTAGAAAAATAAAGACAGATGGCTGTGGAATGATGCCAACATATTTTGTTTTAATGCAGAGGAAACGTTGCCCGTGTCTCCATCACATGGGCTTTAATTAGCTTCCAGCACATCTCCCACCATAACTTCCGCTCCTGTCAGTTAGAAGGAAGCTGAAGATGAGTCTTTCAGACGAATAACATCAGGAGCAGCACCCGCAATATGGGGGAAGGTTCTCACAGCCTTCTACATGCGAGAACTGGTCTAGAACTGGTTCACATCCTTTGATGGACTGTGGGAACTTCAGTCTAGCAAATTGCTCTTGCAATGGAAGCAGAGGGCAACTGGTGGCATCATTAAAAGTTCAGGTTATGATCTTAAAACCCGTATACAGCTTCTTATTGTTCTTGCGTACCTTCAAGTTGTTTCTGACTTATGGCCACTGTAAGGCAAACTTATTGTGAGGCTTTCCTGGCAAGATATGTCCAGAGGGCTTTTGCCTTTGCTTTCCTCTGAGGCTGAGAAAGTGTGACTTGGTCTGCTCCATATGAGGCAACCTCCTATGTCCTCGTTGAGAGTGATTGTAGCTTGGTGGTAGAGTAGTTGCTTGGTGCATAGAGGGCCCCAAGTCCAACCCCTGCCACTATCTCTGGCTAAAACTGAGAAAGATTCCGGTCCAAAACTCTGAAGAGCTGCTACCCCCTAAACACTCCTGTTAACTCTGAGTGAAGTTTGCGGAGTGCAAGTTATCCAGGACATGAGAGCATGATGCCAAGTGGATCTTTCTCCCTGGAGCCTTCTTTTCCTCCATGACGTTATCCCTTTTTGGGCATCCACTTTTCCTTGTTTGATGCCTTTTATTTTCCTTAACTTGCAGACTGCAATATGTATTTTCCCATTGGCTAAAGAATGTTGGTCTGGGTATGAATTTTCAGTGGCATGGACAGATCTGTGTATCCTTTGAAAAGCAAAAGAGGGGACTCACAGCAAACCAAAACATGCGTGCCCTTTTTCAGACCATAAATGGATAGATTTCTTTCTCTCTTTTTAAGAGATGGTTTAATGCGCATATCTTTCCCACACCTGCTGTGAGCACATGTTCGGAAGTTAATTAATGTAACCCCTTGTGCTCGACTGCCGAACGTGATCGGAGTTTTTAAAACCGAGGATAGATAGATGGCACATTAATTTGGCTCTGGGGCAATTAGTTGCCTTGGAAATATCGTGTCCTGTCTGCGTTTGGCTAGGTTAGGAAGCAGTCGATGGGTATCACTCCATCTCAGGAAGGTTTAACTTTCAGCTCCGGAGAAGATTTTCGTGGCTCTATGCCTGTGTGCTGTTTTGACAGCTTCCTAAGCCATTAGCACCCTTAGGTTATGGCCCAGGAAATGCGCTTGGGAATGTAATCCTAAATACATTTGCTAATCAGTATTGGAAGAATAGGCATAGGAAGGCCCAGGAGAACGAGACAAGCTCTCCAGCTGCCTGGTGGAGGAGATGAGGGAAAAAGCCATGCCACTCTATCCTGCTTTAATCAGACCTCATCCGGAATACTGTCCAGTTCTAGGGGTCTTTGTAGGTAAACCATGAATTGATGCTGTGATAGAATCATAGACCTGGAAGAGACCCCAGGGGCCATCCAGTCCAACCCCAACGCACACTCAAAGCTCCCCCAGCAAATGGCCATCAAGCCTCTACTTAAAAACCTCCAAAAAAGGAGACTCCACCACACTCCCAGGCCGTGTATTCCACTGTCGAACGGTTCTGACGGTCAGGAAGTTCTTCCTGATGTTTAGGTGGAATTTCTTTTCCTGTAGTTTAAATCCATTGCTCCGCGTCTTAGTTTCTGGAGCAGCAGAAAACAAACTTGCTCCATCTTCAACATGACATCCCTTCAAATACTTAAACATAGCTATCATGTCACCTCTTAATCTTCTTTTTGACAGACTAAACATACCTAGCTCCCTAAGCCTCTGCTCATAGGGCTTCATGACTACCAGACCCTTTACCATTTTGGTTGCCCTCCTCTAGACACACTTCAGCTTGTCAATATCATTCCAGAACTGTGGTACCCAGAACTGGACACAGTATTCTAGGTGAGGTATAGCCAAAGCAGAATAAAGTGGTATTATTACATCCTTTGATGTTAACACTATACTCCTGTTGATGCAGCCCAGAATCACATTGGCCTTTTTAGCTGCTGCATCACACTGTTGGCTCATGTTTACCTTGTGGTCCACTAAGACCCACAGATCCCTTTTACATGGACTGTTTTCAAGCCAGGTATCACCCATCCTATATCTGTGCATTTCATTCTTTCTTCCTAATTGTAATACCCTACATTTTTCCCTGTTAAAATTCATTTTGTTAGTTTTGGCTCAGTTCTCTAATCTGTCAAGGTCAAGAGATGCTTGACAGTGGAACAGGCTGCCTCCATGGGAGGTGAGATCTCCTTCTTTGGGGGGTATTTAAACAGAGGTTGGGTGGGCATCTTCAAGAATGCTTGAATGATATGTTCCTTCATAGCAAGGGGCTGGACTAGATATCCTTTGTGGTCCCTTTCAGCTCTAATACTCTCTGATGCTCTATAACCAGGAAAAGGCTGTTACTCTTAGAGGAACTGAGATTTATTACTCCAGCACTGCAGGCTGCATGCTTTTTTTCTTCCTTTCAGTGTTTTACACAGCAATAAGCAAATGGAAGAATATTTCATCCCGCTATTTGACAGATAAAAAATAATGCTTTCCTCCCCCAAGAATGCTCAGAATAAAGACCTGCTTTTTCTTTGTTTTAGCCAAAAAATATATATATGAAAATGTGCCGGCAGCCCAGGACTGGAAGACTTACAGCTCGTAACAAATCTACACTGTGTTGTCATAACAACAAACAATGATTTGAAATGCAGATTCGCCCTCTTTTTACGCCACATCTCTGTGATTGGGGGTGGTGAGAGGGAGAGAGAAGCAATGCGAAATGGAGATGGAGGCTTGACAGCAATTGGGCTGGTTAGAAGAGTGCAGGGATAACAAGAGAAGTTGGTGGAAAGCCCGGGAGGAATAAAGAAGGTGATTTATTTGCATCTAAACTGAAAATTATGTCTGTTTAGAGGAAAACCTTCCCAATTTTCAGTACTGAGGGTGAAGATGGAGCTCGGCTGCTTTGAATGAGGACTGAAACTATAACGTTTCTTCCCAGAATGTGGAAGCACCTCGTTACATATAACTGTGTACTTACACATTTATTCTAGATAGATAATAGAGAGAGAGATAGCCAGGTAGGTAGGTAGGTAGATAGGTAGGTAGGTAGGTAGGTAGGTAGGTAGGTAGGTAGATCAGAGATTGATCCAGATGGTTGGATGGATGGATGGATGGATGGATGGATGGATGGATGGATGGATGGATAGGCAGGCAGGCAGGCAGATCTCAGGATGACATACAATAAGATCATGGAATCTTAGTGTAGAATCTTAGTGAATCTTGCATATCCCTGCCATTCAGAAATACACAACTAAAGCAGTTCTGAAAGACGCCTATCCAACATCTGTTTAAATCCAGAGATGGAGAGTCTGTCCTGCTGTCCCACAGTTCTTGCAGTCAATAAGTTCTTCCTGATGTTTAGGTAGAATCTCTTTTCTTCTGAGCTGAATCCACTGGTTTATGTACTAGTCTATGGAGCCACAGAAAACAAGTTTGCTCTGTCTTCTGAATGGCCTCCCTTCAGATGTTTCCAGAGAGCTCTTGTGTCACCTCTCAATCTTCTCTTCTCCGGGCTCCACCAGTCATTCTTCATAAGGCCTGACTTCTAGACCTTTGATTTTCTTAAGACTAAATTGCTATTGGATTTACAGTGCTATATAAGCCGTTACATTTCAAAATTAGCACGTGCTACTATCCCATTTGCTGATCACTAAAAACAACGTTTCTCCGAGGCTCCTATGTTCTCACTCAACCTGCCCACAGCGTGGCCTTGCAGCAGTGTCTCTTCCTTCTTACCACAGACCGTTACCCAAACGTTCCCAGGTTCCCATCATCTCATCCCATCCTTTTTCCCTACCCAGCAAAGCCACCCAAGGAGGGCTCTAAAATATGGCAGGGAGAGAGCAGCCGACCGGACAACATCTCAGCACTCTTGCTGATGCCTAGATGTGCACCTTCACAATTCACTAACAGGGATGAAATGAATTTCAACAGAGAGAAATGGAAGGTCCTACACTTAGGCAGAAAAAATGGTATGCAGAAATATAGGATGAGGGACACGTGGCTGGCTAACAGTACGTGTGAAAGGGATTTAGGAGTCTTCATAGACCACAAGCTGAACATGAGTCAGCAGTGTGATGCGGCAGCCAAGAAGGCCAATGCAACTCTTGGTTGCATCAATAGGAGTATGGTGTCTAGATCGAGGGAGGTATTGGTACCACTTTATTCTGCATTGGTTAGATCTCATCTTGAATACTGCATCCAATTCTGGGCACCCCAATTCAAGAAGGATATGGATAAGCTGGAGCAGGTCCAGAGGAGGGCAACCAAAATGGTGAGGGGCCTGGAAGCCATGCCCTACGAGGGCAGACTTAGAGAGCTGGGGATGTTTAGTGTGCAGAAGAGAAGGTTGAGAGGGGACATGATAGCCATGTTTAAATATTTGAAGGGGTGTCATGTTGAGGAGGGAGTGGGCTTGTTTTCTCCTGCTCTTGACACCAGGACAAGGAGCAATGGATGCAAGCTGCAGGAGGGGAGATTCCGCCTGAACCTCAGGAGGAATTTCCTGACGGTCAGGGCTGTCCGGCAGTGGAATGTGCTGCCACAGAGTGTGGTGGAGTCTCCTTCTTTGGAGGTTTTTAAGCGGAGGCTGGATGGCCACTTGTCGGGAGTGCTTTGAGGGTTTTCCTGCATGGCAGGGGGTTGGGCTGGATGGCCCTTGTGGTCTCTTCCAACTCTACATTTCTATGATTTTATGATTCTATGATTCTATGATTCTATGATCTCACTGCATTCCTGCAGTGTGGCTGCAGATTCATAAAGTTGCAAAATATAAGCTGTGATCTTGGCCAATGCAAACCAGTTTGCTGCAGTGGAAACTCAGTGTGGTGTAGTAGTTTGAACATTGGACTATGACTGTGGAGACCAAAGTTTGATTCTCCGCTCCCATTAGATGACTTTGGGTGAGTCACACACTCTCAGCCTCAGAAAACCCCATGATAGGGTTGCCTTAGGGTCACCAGACGGTGGAAATGACCGCACAATTGGGCTATTAGCTACTGTCAGATCTGACTAAAATAAGTTAAAAACAAGGTAAAAATGGACATAATGGTTCCATTTTATATGACATTGATTGTTAATGAAATTTAATGGTATCTGTATTTACGTCTGAAATAACATGATGGGTGATATGAATAAGTTTCACAGAACCAGAGAAAACCCATTAAGACATGCAGAGTACTCAGAATTTTTTTTTGAGAATACTACCAAGGGGAAAGAAGTGTAAGTTACAGGTAACAAAATAGGTTCCAAGGTAGGGTAGGAAGGAGGGAACATAATTTTTATTTTGTTTTGTTTTAAGTTATATACATAGAATCTTTAAAAAGTGTATCAGCAATGAGTTTAAAAACTGGCTGTAATATTGCAACGGAAACATTTTTTGTTGTTGTTGATATGTGCAATAAAAATTTTAAAATGTTGGAAATGACTTGTAGGCACACAACAACTGACAACAACGCTGCAGTGGTTTGAGTGCTCCAGGGCACCAGGTTCAAAGCCTTGCTCAGCTGTGGACCACGGGCAGTCACATTCTCTCAGCCTTACGGGAAGGCAGCAGCAAACCTCCTCCGAAAGAAATCTTGCCAAGAAGACCCTAGTTAGAGGGTCACCATGAGGTGAGTTGACTGTAAGGCACATAACAACAAATGGACAGTCCATGGCATGAATCCTCCTCTCGGGAGGCTTATGGCAAAAGCAGCATCACAAAGCATTTTTAAAAAGCGGGAGAAAAGTGGCAATTATGAAGTGACGTTTCCGTCTTGGGGCCGTGACGGCACACTGTCACATTTTTCTTGATAGAATTAGAGCCTTAATCATCCTCTCCTTCGGTGTTTTGATCCTATCCGTAATCCTCCCCTAATGCCATTTATTGACGTTGGCATTCACGGCACGTCGGCCAAAGTGGGGCTTTTGCTACGATAGGCCTGCGCTTGATATCAGATTCTGTCGGACGTCACTCAAGAGATAACGCCTTGATAACAGCATCAAAGTCCGAGTTCCCCGGAGAAAGATTTAATGGCGAGTATGGAAAAAAACACAAACTCGGGCAACCGCAAGCTAACTGACTGTACAGCTTTCTCTTTGTTTTCCTGGTGATTTTGTGCGTGAGAGATGCTGGAGGATTCCCAAATGTCCACTGCAAGGCATCCCTGTTTCATCTACTCCTCTTGTTTTCATTCATGGTTCATTCCTGTCTCTGATCTAATGCCCTCCGATCAAATGTCCTCTTCGCTCATTCCTGCTCATGATGTGACATTTCATTTCATTTCTGCACATGACATTTCTGCAGGTCTAGTGCAGGGGAGGACATACTGCAGGGTGTTGGTGGTGGTTTTGATGCCAGTGGTGACTGTGTGCCACCAGGCCAGCTTTGACTTATGGAGACCAGGTGGACACGAGACCTCCCGGAGATGCCCTTATGATCCACCCTACTCATGCCATGCAAGCAATAAAAAGATTTTGTTGTACGCCACCCTGAGGTCTGCAGTTATTGAGGGAGATATAATAAACTAGTGTATATACCCCGCGTTGCCCAGGATTTTATTTTCTCAACTTGTTAGAAAGATTTGAGTTCCTGTGGCTCTAATTCCCAAACTGTCTTGTCCAGTACCTGTAACTTTTCCCCATATTCCCCAATCCAATCTGTATTCGGAGTTATTAATATACAGAGGGAATACACTGCCCTCCTCCTTCCTGCTAGGCCTCATCTCCATAGCAACCAGCCAGTTCAAGACAGACACAGGATTCTAAAGGCCCCTGCCTCAACTGCAAACCCCAGGATTCCATAGACTCTCCCTAGGCAGCCAGTCATATGAGGTCTTCGCCTGACACAAACAAACTTTGACTTTTACGTATTAGATAAATAAATAAGTCTGACTTGCTCTTTTCCTATTGCTTTCCATTTTATGTAGCATTCCAGTGACTCATCTGGTCCCATAATGCGCCCAAAGTAGACATGTTTCTGCTGGAAACTGTAGTCATGCGTCCCTCCAGATGTTGTTGAACTCTCAGCACCCCTAGCCAGAAAAGCCAAGGGTGAAGAACTGGGAGTTCCAGTTCAGCAACATCTGGAGGGTCATCGACTCCCATCCCTGAATAAACGGATCTCTGTCGAGACCTCTGCTCAAATCCCTGGAGAGACACCACTACTTAGAGCAACCAACGGAGGACTCAACGGATCAGTGGTTTGGCTCAATAAAGACCTACTTCGTGGCCCGAATCCTGCCCATTAATCCCAATGGGATAAAGCCGTTGAATCAATAGCTGAGTGGTGAATCAACACACTGGCAAATCCCTTTAATTCAGGGGGTCTACTTTAGTTGGGGCTAGCAATTGGGCTGAGGCTCGTGTGTCCACCTAACTGAGCCGTTCTTCTCTGAATGAGCCCCTCTCGAATATGGCTTTATTTTATCCAGATCAGTTAGTTCTCTGCTCCCCATCTCCTTTTCTGCTCTGTCCATTTTGTTCTGCTTTTTCACCACGTTGATACGCTGGGCTCCATTTTTCCCTTCATATTTAAGAAGCTCCTTTCTCCCCCGTGTCATTAAATTGCTTTCGCTGCCTCCTCAAAGGCCTTAAGTGTTTTCCTTAACAGGCTTCGGTATCTTTTGCTCTGCCTGGGAACAAACAAACAAACGCTGACGAAATAATAAAACCTTCCTACTTATCTCAACCTTGAGTTCAGCGTCCCTTTTGCAGACAGACATCATCTTCCATCTCAGGATTCTTTCTTCTCACATCCTCTCTGCTTTATGGCTCTCCTAGGCCTCTTTCATAGCATTGATTACTTTTGAAGCTCCTCTTTCGTTCTCCCTGGTTTCTCCCCCTTGCTTGCTTTCTCCTTCTCCCTTTTAACTCCATTTACTTACTAGATGTCTAGGTTCTGTATGACAGCTCTCTGTTAAAATACAATAAAGCATTCCCTCCTTATTAGAGGCCATTGACGATCATGTTTGTTTTTCAGTTTCTGATTTTCTTCTTAGCTTGCTGCTGCTGTGTGCAATTTCCCTCTCATCGTATTTTACCCTGTTTTGCAAGCGGAGAAACATCGCTGAATTTCTCCAAGGGGAGAAAATTCTCCACCAGTTTCTCCCCATTAACAGTGACAACAGGAGAATTTCAGTCTCCCCTTACCCCACCTGTGTTGCAAGGTTATATTATAGTATCATAGAATCTTAGAACTTGGAGGGACCATCTAGACTTCAGCTTGCTCAGGGGTTTCTTCTCTTTGGCTACCCCTTGAGCTAAAAGGCTGTGATGCCTCTTTCTGCTGTAGGCCAACTGCTGGATCAGCTTCCCACCGATGGAGCTTTGTTGTTTGTTGCTGTGGACCTTAAAGTCAGCAAGAAACCAACCATAGCCAATTTTTTTAAAGAATAAGACCTCTTCAGACTAAAACGGGCTAGGAAGGACGACCAAAATGGTAAAGGGTCTGGAAGCCATGAAGCCCTCTGAGGAGCGGCGTAGGGAGCTGGGGATGTTTCGTCTGCAGAAGAGAAGGTTAAGAGGGGACAGGATAGCCATGTTTAAATATTTGAAGGGATGTCATGTACAGGAGGGAGTGGGCTTGTTTTCTGCTGCTCCAGAGACTAGGACACGGAGCAACAGATTCTAGCTGCAGGAAAGGAGATTCCACCTGAACCTCAGGAAGAACTTCCTGATGGTCAGAGCTGTCCGGCAGTGGAATATGCTGCCTCCATGGAGTGTGGTGGAGTCTCCTTCTCTGGAGGTTTTTAAGCAGAGGCTGGGTGGCCTTCTGTTGGGAATGCTTTGATGTATGTTCCTGCATAGCAGGGGGTTGGACTGGATGGCCCCTGGGGTCTCTTCCAACTCTATGCTTCTATGGAAAACGTGAAAATGACCTCCATGCCTCATAGAGGGCAGCTGGTGGCAAATAAATTTTGAAAAACAAAATTGTGGGAGCAAGTGTGTTGGTGTGTGCAGCCTTCCAAGATCGCTGGTGGAGGGACTAAGACGGGCCTACTACAGTCACCCAGCTGTGTTTTAAAGGAAAATTTCAACCAGAAAACCATGCTCAATTCTGATGCAGTCATCACCATAGTGTCAACGCTGGGTAAGGTGTGTGGCCCCCAGTGGATTCATCGGGGGGGTGGAATTGGCACCGAAACCTATCATCTTGCAGTGGTTCTCAGCCTGTGGGTCCTCAGATGTTTTTGGACTTCAGCTCCCAGAAGCCCTGAGCATTGACCATAGTGGCTGGGGCTTCTGGGAGCTGAAGTCCACAAACATCTGGGGACTCACAGGTTGAGAACCACTGAAAGGGAAAGAAAGTGACTTTATTGGGATCTAGGGTGTCAGTCTTGATCAGAGTTTGTGGTCTAGATAATGAATGTGTTTGTCTTACGAAACTGCTCCGGTCCAGAGCCACACGATGTCTAACTAACCAACACACCAGCAAATGTTCTGTTGCTAATTGGCAGGCGCACGCAGTTTCCGCAGGCACGAACATTGCACCCGCTTGTCATGGATTTTTCTTCTAATGAACTTCACTGGGCACTATCCTTTAATCTGAAATACATTTCTGGCACAGCTCCCAATAACAAGAATGTCAGTAGATAAACTTAACGCAGCCACCAGGTTGCAAATCCAGACCCTCTGAGTTTTTCTCTTTCCTTTTTCCGAACAGTAATTTCCTTTGGTTCCTCTGTGGAAGTTCAGGACTGCAAGCAGTCTGGCCCTCAAGCTGCAAATCTCCCTAACTGAATCAAGAAGGTACCACCAAGTTGAAAATGATTGTGGCTCTCTTGGGATCTGCCAATGGCCCTTACGGGGATAATGCCTGCTCAGTTATATTGCTTGGTAGGAAACCTTCCATCAGTTCAGTGTTATTTTGGCTGGGAATAACAAGTACTGATTCCTTAGAGTTCTTTGGTGCGTTGTTAAGAACATAGATGGAGGCGGCGCATAAATTGCACTTCAAAATGGCACCTTGGATTCCCTTGGCATTAGGTTAACTTGCTGATTTAAGCTGATGCCCTTCCTCTCAACCACTCCCATTTTTTAAATACATCTTCTGCTAGGAAGAAGACTAGGACGGTCAGTAGAGGGATGTGTGGGAATGAAGACATTGCCTTCCCCATGACATTTTCTTTCGGTCCCCCAAATTCTAGCATCGCAGACAGTGAGACATTGAAAACTGCTTGTACCTAGAACTCTTACATTTGCCTGCTCCTTGCTTTTGGATGCCTAAACTTGATTTCTAAAGGCTCGACTGAAATTTTAAGTTACTGCTATGCTAAAAATTTAGGGACTTAAGGAAAATCTTATGCGGGGGGCAGAATGCTTATTTTGGAGGGGGAAATCCTCATTTTTGCCCCCTCCCCAAATAGCTATGCCTCTACATGGAAAGACAGAATGAGGAAATGAGGACTGAGGAAGAGACCCAATAGTGAATCAAATCATCACTACATGTATTGTTAGCTCCAGTTCACAGACCTGTTTCTCCAGGGTTCTGGAAAGGATTTTTCCCTACTTCTGCCTGGAGATGCCAGGATTTGAATGAGAACTTTGCATTTGGGGTGGACAACTGTAGGAGACTAGGGGGCTATGTTAGCCTCCAAGGAGACCATGGAGGGCCACTCCCTAGTAAAAAAACACACACTTTTAACTCCCTGCCCGAACAGGCCTTGTAATACAGATGTAACATAATCCCGTAAGCAGAGCCTTCCAGTGTTCTTGCTGCTGCATTCAGAATGACCTTCAGTTTCCAAACAATTCAAAGATATTTCAGTAAGAGAGGCAAGAGGGGACTTGTGGCTTTCATGGACATGGAGTGATTAATTCCAGGCTACAGTCCAAACTTTCTGTCCAAGAAGCTGGACTTTGTCACCCCTCAATGCATTCAGCGCTTTGGGTAGCTCCATTAAAGTTCTGGATAACTTTAAAAGAGCTCTCCACGGTGCTGACCCATGTCTTCAGTTCAAGACCATGGACCGTCCTTTAAAGTGCAAATCAAAACTGAAAGCTTGTCCATCAACCAATGACAAGGAAGGGAGAGAGGGAGGGAGGGAGAAGCGCATCTTCAAGGCCAAGCCTGACCTCACTGAGAACTGGCACAGCTCATGCACTAGCCCAACCCTGGAAAAATCACTCCTATCTGAGCATCGAGGTGCAGAAACCGGCATCCAAAAGCCCTCACCCCTGACAGCCAACTTGATTATTCACCAAAAAACGATCCCACTCAAAAGAGGTTGAACTCTCCTCTCAGAATCCATCTCATCTCGGGGTGCAAACCTTTGCTTATTTCATTCTCGCGTGCAAAGACAAAGAATTTTTTTTTTAAAAAAAAATCCTTCCTGCAGGATAAGATAATAAGTGGGGCTGCACATTTCTGACCATTTTTCACATTTAGAGATTTTTTTTTGTGAAAATTCAATTTTAAAGGTGTTTTAGGGTTCTATGATTTTATGACCCCTGAGAAAACTTCGAATTTGAATTAGGTATTCAGAATGAAAGAAGTTCCCTCTCCCATGCAACCACCATGTATATTAATTAAATAGCATTCTTCCTGACCTTGAAGATGGAGAAGCTCAGTGTTGGTTAGCTTTCCTAAGATCACCTAGTGAGTTCATGTCAGATAAACCAGTGGCTTCCTGATACCTCCCTTAGTCTCTGGACAAGCAGCTTTCAGATGCCAGAGGAAACCAAAGTTTTACAAACCCATTTGGCTGCAGAGCTGCTCCTCTTGTAATGCAAAGCAGGAAACCTGCAAAGAGACATTTAATCACTCCATTACTCCTGATGTTCAGCCTGTAAGTGCAGTTGTTTATGAAGCCAAAAATGCATCTGCATAAATGATATTATGCAGCCCAAACATCCATGCACAAGTGGGAGGCAACCAGCAGGCTGGAGGATAACCTCAAGATATGCAAATTGCAGAAAGAAGTCTTAGGAGGGGAAAAAAAAACTTTTTTGGGGAGGAGAAGCCCTAAATTGGCCCAATGAGAACAGCACATCTTCATGGGCCATAGAATTCTGATGGATTCCTGGGTTTGGAGAGCAAAAACACACATGAAAAAAGGAGGGAATGAGGAATGGAAATGCTGCAAGTAGTGCAATTCCTCTTTGCAGAGAATGACATTCCCATCTAGATGGAGAGGGGAAAATTGGACAGCCATGTCCCAGTGTGTGTCCTAGTTTGGGCACTATATATATTTAGCAATAGCATGTGTATTTCTATAGCGCTTATCAGCTAAGTGCTCTCTAAGCGGTTTACAGTGTTTTAGCTAGTTGCCCCCAACAAGCTGGGTACTCATTTTACCGACCTGCGGAAGGATGGAAGGCTGAGTCAACCTGGAGCCCGGCAGGATCGAACTCACAACCTTGTGGCTGCAGCACCTGCATTTAACCACTGTGCCACCAGGGCTCCTTTAGATGCATTCCTATTAAAGTGTAACCCAAGGAAATGTCTAACACATGCCTAAAATTCATGACCTTGCTCTCAGTATGGGTGCGGTATCTACAGCTCACACGATAAACAGTTCTCGTTTCTGTTGATTAACGGCAACTGTAGACCCCAGTTGGTTTGGAAGGATTCAGCGGGACTTCTGAACAGAAAGACATCTGTGCAGCTCTGTGCCCAAATCTAATTCTTCTACAATCACACCACCAGCTGGGAGTGATAAAAAAAAATAAAAATCTCCCATTGCACCCTGAGCTCCGGAGAGCTGAAGGGATGTAGCCCATCGTCATCTCCCAGAATGAGCTGTCTCCCTCACAGAGAGCTGCCAGACTCTAGGTCCGGAGCATCCAACTCAATTTCATCTTGGGCCACATTAGCATTGTGGTTGCCCTCAAAAGGCGGGTTGTATCTGTAAGACCATGTAAATATATCTACTCTTTTATTATATTCAGTAATTGCCTCTGCATTCTATTATTACTGGTTTTAGTAATGACTAGCTCTGAAAGTACAGGAAAAATAATGGCAAGCAGATATTCAAGTGTACAACTATTGTAGAATTTATTGAAAAGTTTTAAAAACAGAGTTTTAAAAACAGACAAGCACTGTTTATTACATTAACTTTGTTTAACTTTTTGGTCTCAGTTGAGACCCTCCTTTCCACCTCTTTCTGCCCCCCTGCCCCTCTCTGTACCTGGTGAGCCTGATTCCCACATTGTGGGCCCCCAGCAAGCCGGTATTCTGAAGAGAGGCCCAGCAGCCAGCACTTGCAATCTACTCCTACTTCTGACTGCTCCTCTGTCCAAGTCTTGTGAGCTCTACAAAACGTTGTCATGGTAACCCGGGGCAATGCTCTGACGGTGTGACTTGGACAGAGGAGCAATCAGAGGTAGAAGTAGTTTGTGAGTGCTGGCTGCTGGGCCTCTCTTCAGAATACTGGCTAGCTGGGGGCTCACAATGTGGGAATCAGGCTACCAGGCAGGGGGAGTGCCGCAGCTGGAGGAGAAGTGTGAGGGTCACATGAAATGGCCTGGCAGGCTGGATTCAGCCCACGGGCCTTGTCTGGGACGCATGTGCTCTAGAGGAATGCTTTTGCAATTGTTTACATGAATGAGAGGGAAGAGGAGGAAAAGAAACAGGTGGTTCTAGCTGCAAGGGGAAGGGGAAGGGGAAGGGGAAGGGAAAGGGGAAGGAGTTGAGTTCCAAAGAAGAGGATTCCTTCATTTCCCTTTCCCCTCACAGCCAAGACCAACCACTTTGTCCTCCCTGATTAACCTCTTCCTCCCTCCTGTGAGCCAGTAAATGGCCATAACATCAGCCCCTCTGCCTGTGCACATGGAATTGTGCAGATGCAGCATTGCACTCTGCCCGGTAGATCCAGGATCACAGCTTAGATGCTTGGAAGAGTTTGACTTCTGCAAACTCACACTCCGCATGCAAATTGAGACAGCTCTGCCTTCCCTTGACTGTCCCCAGCTCGCCCTAATGTACGGTATCAGTCTCGGAGTTTATCTCTTGCTCTTTCTGCCACTCCAAGTTAATCAGATTGGAGCATCAATTGGAGAACCTGGCAGGCTTCAGCATTGTTTTACCTTGTTTTCAGGGCAGGCTTCACATTAATCAAAGTGCGATGACTTCTCCACTCTCTCTGGTGATTGATACAGAACAAGGGCAAACAAAGGATTAGATATGAAGCATGAAGCCTTCAGACAGTGGATTATGAAAGTGTGTGCATGTGTGTGTGTGTCTGGAAAAAAAAAGCAACTGAAGCTCCAAACCATGATAGTGCTGGAAAATTTCTAATTAATGATCCTGTCAGTGTGTGACTTATGACAATAAACCACTGGTTTACGGTGAACCTTTCTCGATGTGTTTTATCTATGCATACTTAAAGAAAATGAGACAGAGCTGGCTGGCGGCTTATACGTCAAGGAGACAGCAAATATGTTCAGTTCAAATGTCAAGCTATCCAACGTGCCAAATTTATTTTGGTGGCAGAGTTCTGTATTTTGGATATTCTGTATTTTGCCTAAAACCTGGAATTAAGGACGGAAGTCTTCATTAATTTTGCTTCTTCTAGGCAAGAACAAATAATTTAATCACCTTTCTCCCCAATGCAAGAAAGTGCCTGAAAAATACACAGAATTTATGGGGTGTGAGCACTTCTGGGCTTACTGTTCTTTAAAAAAGATTGTGTTGGGAGGGATTGGCACAGAAACATGATTTTCTGCTCCCTCTCATGTCTCTAGGGTGCAGCTGTTGGGAAGGGTCCTGTCTGGGCCCCGGCACAGGGACATGACAGATAGAGGCAGAAATGCGCACTTTATAGATGTACACATCCCCACTAAGAAAAAAAAATATATCATCCAGTAGGTTAGGATACCTCTAACCAAAAGGTGTTGGGAGCTCGACTGTCAGTGGTCCAGGAAATCCACTCTGAGTTTTAGACTCAGCTTTGAAGGAGCTGTCAAAGTTGCTGAACACTGCAATCCAAATAGCTTAAACTCCTTGGACTGCTTCTTTAAACTTTGGACTACAACCCAGGTTGGATTTACTCTCTCGCTGAAATGAGAGTCTCCATTTCCCCAGCGTTTAAGATACACTGCCACTGGGGCAATGGATCCACTCCAGGTTTTAGACCCAGCTTTAAAGGATCTCTCCAAGGTGCTGAACCCTTGTCACTAGCCCAAGTTCAGCTCCTTGGAGGGATCCTTTAAAGCTCTTTTGAAGCCTAGAGTGGATTTGCCAACCCGCTGACATGAGAGCTACCTTCTTCCACTTCCTGGAGCCATTATCATTGCTGCATTTTTTCCCCGTAATGAACAGCTAAGATTCCTCCATTCTGAGCTCCACGAAGGGTGCTGTCCTACCAGGAGCCAAGATTTTAATTGGACAAGAAAAGATTGCATTTCATTAGCCTTTCCTTCCCCCCATGCTCCAAACTCTGACAAAGCTGTCCTTAAGGAGCAGAGAAGTAATAAAATGCACCCGCTGACGTTGCTTGGGGAAGTCGGTTGGAAAAAAAAAACTGGCAGCAGGATCGGCTAAATGGCTTGGCAGCAAACCTGTTTTCTGACAGAGAGCTTCATCCCTCCTTGTGCTCCTTCAATCACTTCGAAATGTGAGAAATTGTGGCGGTGTGGGATTTCCTCTCTTTTAATCAGTCTTTCACAACAGGCCCAAATGGGCCTCCTTGCTGCAATTTTATACCAAGCTGACTGGCTGAACCCCAGGGTGTGAAGAATAAAATTGCTGTTACAGAGATTTTACATGAACCAGGTCCTCTCATTTCAACAAGATGGCATTGTGAGCATTCAACAATCCTCTAGAGCCGGAGTGGGCAATGCATCGGTGTCAGGGGTCAGTTTCCTCTCAACCTCACATAGGCCACAACATCCTAATAGCATTCAAAAATATCTTCATTTTGGAGCCTTTATGAAAGCCAAAATGGCCACACAATGGTCACTTCTGGCTCAACTATGGCCAAAAAAAGAGCCAACGCAGTTTCCTAATTTAAGCTTTGCACTGGGACTCCAGGAGACCAAGGTTCGAATCCCGCTCAGCCTCGGACAACCACTAGCTGACCTTGGGTTAAATCGTATACCTTAAGACTCAGGGAAAGCAATAGCAAGCCTTCTACAAAGAGAACTTGTCGAGAAGAAGGTCACCATGAGTCAGAGCTGACTTGGAGGCAAGCAGGAACAGCAATGGCCCAAAAAGGAAGGTATGGGAGGAAGGTTCTGAGAGGTATTGGTGTTGCAAGAGGGAGCTGTCATGTATTTTCATGCATTTTGGGGGACTGGTGCAATCTAAGAGCAAACACAAGCCTAGAATCGAGCCAGAAATATGGAGTGGGTTAAGAGGTCTTTTGCTGGGGACTTATAGAGGCCTTTGGGGATGTGAAAATGGGCCCCGGGGCCACAGATAGTCCTCAATTTCCCCAGCCCTTCTCTAGAAAGAGCTTGTCTCCAGCACAAAATCAAGATTTCAAATTTGTCAGGTTTTTCACAGTCTGCACAAAATATGATTTGTGCAGAATTCCTCTTTTAGCTCAGCGCTAGCTAAGGGTGCATGCATACACTGTGGTCCAACATCACCTCAGTGTAAATGGAAATATCCACAAGCTGAGATGTACTAGGTGATCACTGGGGAACCCCACCCCACAGAATAGCAACCTTTTGCAACACATGCTAATGGCTAGGTGTCACTGTAATAAATTATATTGATAAGCTGGAACGTGTCCAGAGGAGGGCAACCAAAATGGTAGAAGGCCTGGAAACCATGAAGCCCTATGAGAAATGGCTTAGGGAGCTGGGTAGGTTTAGCCTGCAGAAGAGAAAGTTAAGAGGTGACATGATAGCTAAGTTTAAGTTTAAATATTTGAAGGGGTATCATATGGGGGGATGGAACAAGCCCGTTTTCTGCTGCTCCAGAGACTAGGACGTGGAGCAATGGCTTCAAACTAGATTCCATCTAAACATTAAGAAGAAATTCCTGATGGTAATAGCAGTTCAACAGTGAAATGCACTGACTCAATGGAGTGTGGTGGAGTCTCCTTTGGAGATTTTTAATTAGAGGCTGGATGGCCATCTGTTGGGAGTGCTTTGATGGTGTCTTCCTGCCTGGCAGAATGGAATTGGACTGGATGGCCCTTCTAGTCTCTTCCAGCTCTCTGATTCTTTGATTCTAAGAAATGCAACAAAAGCAATAACTAACTGCTTTGCAGAGGCTTGGAATGACAAGAGTAACTTATTATTTTCAGAAGTACATTTCTGAGCTCTGCTTTGTAAATACCTCCAATAAATGAGAAAGAAGCCCAATTCTTTTTTACACCCTTCCATTCTGCTCAAAGAACCAAATATTTCTCATCAGACAACCCCATTGGCACAGTCTGATAGTGTAGGCTTTGAATTTTATTCTTGGCTTGGTTTATATATAGTCCTGGGTAAACTATATGACTTTTGAGCTTTTCAGTGGTTCTCTGTTTTGCTGGAGGCAAGAGCAAATAACATTCTGTTCTCCTGGGACCGAAACTACAGTTGTTGAGGATTTAAATTATTAAAGGTCCTGGATCAGATATTTGGTGCAGAGCTAAACAGCAGTGCAGAGAAAACTGCACTCGTTGCCTTCATTCCCCACTTGTAACGATAGTGAAAAATAAGGTTTCTCAGACACCAAAATATTATTTTTATAATATCACTTGATAGGGTAGTGACTGATTTTAAGTTGTGCATTTCAATTTCCTTTCATATAGCAACTTATTACACTTCTACATCATTGTAAACTGACTTATGACCACATAAATCAGGATGCTGTGCTGTGCTTATATTCTCAAGACGGGAGCAGAAACATAGTGATGTCTCCAGGAGCATTGTGCAAATGAACCCAGCAGCATGGCTGTTGCAGCACAGTCCTGGTGCATTTGTCCCGACGCACAATGGGATGCATTGTGCATCACATCAAGACACATTATACACTGGGATACCTTGTGCGTTGTGCTGGGATATGTTGTGATGGGGAACACATTATGCAACTGGAACCCCGATAGAGCAACGGAGTGGTGCCCCACTGGGTGTCATTGCAATTCACTAGCATGGTTGTTTATCCTGTCTGCAACAGAGCTCCATCGTCGTGTTGCAGGATTTTGGCTGGCATTTTGAAAACTCCTTGAATCGTGCAAAGGAATGTCAGGCAGAGAAGCTAGGTTATTTTGTGGATAACAGGTTAAACAAATTAATAAAATACAGTCAGCTGTACACATTTGCTGGGGATAGGGGCTCGGGACTCCTGCAAAAGTGGAAAACCCACAAAAATCAAAATGTCTATGTCTGTGGGAACAGGGCCGGGGTGTGATGGGGAGATCGGGCACCCGGGGGTCCACACCAGGTCAGAGAAAGGAGAGGGAAAGGGGGTGAGTTGGCATGGAGGCCCTAAACTTCTTGTCTCTCGCCCATCATCTTCCTTGGGTATGAGGGACATCAGGAGAGGGTTTTTGATGCTGAGAAACTGGGGTGCGAGCTATCCTTAGCTGGCCAGGCCATGGCTGATGGAGGAGGAGGAGAACCAGAGGTGGGTTTTTAAAAGGCTGTGCGGCCTGATCGGAACTATTGAAAGGGAAGGTTCCCCTGGAAAGGAAGCACCAGGAGGGGGCTCCCAAATAATGACACCCATGGATGTTAAACCCACGAGTATGGAGGGCCAACTGTCTTTGCTTTCACTTAGCATGGGTATCGTCTTTAATATCGTCTTCCCTTCTTGCTCACGTGACTTCATTTGGCCTTTCTCCCAGTGCTTCAGAATTCCTTAACCAGCAGAATAAAATTAGTCCCAGAATTAGAGCACGCACGGTTTCTCACAGCTTTTGCTTCCTTGCTGGCGTGTGATTTCCTCCTCCTGCATTAATCATCTGAAACATGTACCATGATAAAATGCCCCTCCTCTCCGACAGAAGACGCTTCACCTTATCGGCGTGCCGAGCGCCCCGATGAAACATCACACCAAAGTCATTTAGATGTGATTCCATCAAGATTCTGTCTTCTGTGGCGTTGTCCTAGTGATTCCGCTCACTTGTAAAACATTGGGCACAAAGAATCATGACACGACTGCATGGGCAATGACATATTTCCTTTTTTTTCCCTTTCCTTCCAGTGTTTTATCAGTTGTGTCTTGGCAAAGACCAGAAGAAGGGGTGGGATGAGAGAAAATCTGGAAGAAATTCTGCTTGAAATCACCTTTTTCCCCCCCTTTGGTGTGCTGTTTTATCAAAACACAATGGTTCATTGATACTGTAGAAAAGGAGCAACGTCTTCTGAAGAATACAGCACCTAAGTACTTCTCAAAAGTGTGGATTTAGGAATTCTAGAGGAGGGAACCATAGCAGTGAAGGTGGTATCAAAATGGTGTAACTAGGTAGTGTGGACACAGCCCAGTGATTCAGAACTCCAAACTCAGTGGGGAGTATTTCTAATTTAAATCTATTTGGTATCAGTAGGGCAGGAAATCTGCTTTGCATTTTAATCTGAAGGAATACTGTGTCTTCTTACCCCAAATAGGCTTGGCACCTTTGATAGTGCCTTTAAAAAGTTCGTACTTAAACCCGGGGTAGATTCTCCAATGGCATGGAAGCCACCATGCTAGCAATGTCTGTGCCTAGCTTCTTGGGAACTTCCAATAAGTTTACTTTCAAGTTATCTGTTTCTTTACCCTCTGTAAGTCACACAGTTTTACATAGACACACAAATCTGTATGCTTCTCCATCGCTGTGCAAAAAATAGCAGTGCGCACCATGTAATTTGTGGAATGCAATAGAGAGTGAAAATTGTTTCACCAGCACAAGCAAGGGAATGTGGGTGAGAAGGCAGGTGTAATTTTCGGTATGGATGCTGGCATAGAAAAAATATATAAATAATGGAACCTGAGTCAGCAGAGGGGATAGGTGTGGGATGGAATCAGAAACATATGCACAAGGGAGTAAGACCACACTGAGCATCGTAGGGCTGACATCTGAGTAAACATGCGCAGATATGTACTAGTAGTAATTGAGTCAATGTGGGAAAAACTGGTTATATGGAACTAATGCTGGCAGGAAGATGTCATCTCAGCGGGTTGGTGAATCCATTCTGGGCTTTAGCCCTAACTTTAAAGGAACCATCCAAGGTACTGAACTTCTTTTCAAGGCGCAGCTGTGTGGCATGCTTGTTTTCCTATTAAGATAGCTCTCTTTTAAATACGTGGCCATTTCCACACTAGACTGTTATAGTGCTATTATTCCCCTTTCAATGTCCTATGGAATCCTGGGACTTGCAATTGAAGGAGGGGCCTTTGGAATTCTCAGCCAGAGAGCTCTTGAGCCTCAGTCAACTGTGTCTGTCACAAATAGGTGGGTTGCAATGGAGACGAGGCCTAGCAGCAAGGAGGAGGGCAGTGTATTCCCCTCAGGAAACCAACCTCTGTATGTTAATAACTCTGAATACAGATTGGATTGGGGAATATGGGGGAAAGTTACAGGTACTGGACAAGACAGTTTGGGGGATTAGAGACACAAGATCTCAAGTATTACCTATAAGAAAATAAAATCCTGGGCAATGCCGGGTATATATGCTAGTTCCCAATAAAATACTCTGTTAACTATGAGTCATCTCTACAGTTAGTACTGGTATATATAGGTGGAAAGATCCTGCTCTCATGCAACCCTCTTTGGAGCTATAATTTCTCCAAATTCTAAGAAGATGCTGGCATTTCAGGTGGACCCCAAAGTCTCCCATCTTTTAGGTTAAGAAACACGTCAAACCATCTGTTTGGTGGAGCCACTGTTAGGCTGCATTTTGAACACAAAACCATTTGCTCCAAAGCCCAAATCCACAGATGGCCCCACCCCAATCAAAATCAACCCGCACAACTGTTTAAACAGCCTCCGTTTCTAAATAGTGGTGTAAGTTGATTTGTTTCCTTCGCAGGCTGATCTGTCTTACAGAATGGCACCTAACAGCTGCTCAGTGAAGCAAATGCTGATAGAAACAGACATAAACAGAAACATTCATTTCTATGGAAACACACATTTGGGGAGAAACGGCGTACGAGCGAGTGGGCTTTGTTTTATCTGCAGCAGATGCCTCCTGGGGATGTCAGGAGGCTTAGCAGAATTCGGGACTTTTGCAAGATTAAGGAATTTGTCCGTAAGCCACAATTCTGCAGCAAGGGGTCAGTCTCTCAAGCCAAGGAGTATCCCTCCTATACCTTCCAACATTTCACAGATGAAAGGGGGGATATGTGCGGCTAAGCAGCATCAGAGAATGGTCAAGGTGGCAAAAGCTATTAATAAGAAAAAAAACAACAGAAGCTAGGAGAGGCTCCCGTGGTTTGCTTTTGCCTGAGCCTCCAGGGAAGGGTAAGGTCCCATCCCCTCCTCGCCTTTTCCCTCTGCTCAGTTAATTGACAGCAAACTGCAGCTCGAACACCATTTTGCAGCAATTGGGCATCAGCTGAGGACGAAGGAGAAAGAGGGAGGAGGAGAAAAAAGAGACTAGGGGCCTTTCTGCACTGCATAATTATTGCGCTATGATTCCACTTTAACTGCCATGGTTCTGTTCTATGGAATCATGGGATTTGCAGTTTAGGGAGGGATATTTTGCAGTCTCATCCAGAGAGCTCCAGTACCTCCCAAGACTCCAGGCTCCAGGATTCCATAGGAGGCAGCCATGGGAGTTAAAGTGGAATCATAGTGCAATAGTTACGTCATGTGGAAAGGCCCCAGGACATCTTAAAAGCAGCTGAAAAAGGATTAAATGGAACTCTTCCTGTCAAATCTGCTTGATATAGATGCCAGATATTCCCATGGACAGAAATGGACCATATTGCAAAAGCAAATTCTGTAAAGATTGGGGAGAATTCAAGGAGTTTTTATAAACGAAGTGTCATCATTTTTGACAATTCACTGTTTGTTTATAAGAGTTTTGGTCATTGGTATTTGGATTAACTTCTGGTTTCACTGTAGTGAGGAAAATTATGCTAATTTGATAATTAGGTTATTTCATTGCATTCTCATAAAATATATAACAGTAAGGAAGATAGTACATGGCATATTTTATGCTCTTATTTAGAAACTCTTTTTGATGCTGATACTTTTGGGAAGTGGGGGAGACAATCCTTTTGCTATTTTTTGTCTGCTATCTCAGTTTACAGGGATAATTTTTTTAAAGAGAATGCGATAAGATGTTTTAAAAGTTAATATTTTACTTTATTTTTCCTTTTGTCTCTTTCTGGCTTTTTGGAAGATTTGCGTAGATCTCTATTGGTCCTACGTGGCAACCTCAATATGTGGGAAGACTACTTTTGTCATGTTCTGTGTTTGTTTTGTTGCATGTACTTAATTTTGATTTAAAAAAATTATTTAAATTTTTTTCAAAAAAAAAAGAAAAATTAATATCTCACAGAGCCTGGGTGGAAAGAAGCCCCATTTCCAGGCCTCCTAGCAGAAAACTGTGCTTTTGCAAAGGGAATCCGCAACTAACGCTCCCAGGGCTGTGGTCCAGGAAGACTGCTCATTAGCATTTGCTACCGCCCAGCCAAAATTGCCCCGAGAAGGATGCTCTGGCCCAGGTGACCCTGAGAAAGGCCATTAGGAAGCGGCAGGAATGCCTGCGGCTTTTTCCATGGCCCGAAATGGGTGAGATCACAACGGGAGGGCAGGCTCTGGAGCAGATGTTAAGGCAATTAACATCTATTGTGGCGCCTTGTCTCTAGCGGCTAAATACACAGGCCTCGGCTCATCCCAGCCAATGGGGCATTGTTGTCACACTTGAGCATCCATTAGTGCTAAAGCATCCTCCGCAGCATCTTGGCAGCTAATTGGCTGCAAATGGGCCTCTGTTTGAGAACAAGGTCCTTCCCTCCCATTCCAGCTATAGAGGAGCCATTTAATTGCTTGCTGAATGGTGAGTCATCCCCTTGATTCAAGGGGTCTAAGCTGGGACCAGCAGTAGAATTCTGGTCAAGCAGGTGAAGAAAAATTGCTAGTTTAGCTGAATTCCCTTTTCACAATGCCAAGAAACCCCATTAAGAAACCATGGGGAGCGGTGTTAGCAGTTAACAGTTACATTTCTATAATGCTTATCAGTGCAAAGCACTCCCTAA
Organism: Iguana delicatissima; assembly: GCA_948472985.1. Classification (NCBI taxonomy): domain Eukaryota; kingdom Metazoa; phylum Chordata; class Lepidosauria; order Squamata; family Iguanidae; genus Iguana; species Iguana delicatissima. The sequence continues at coordinate 342,991 of CAOKZL010001388.1, forward strand.
GCGGTTTACAATGTGGGTTTTTTTTAGCTAATTGCCCTCAACAAGCTGGGTACTCATTTTACCGACCTACGGAAGGATGGAAGGCTGAGTAAACCTGGAGCCCGGCAGGATTGAACTCACAACGTTGTGGCTGCAGTACCAGCATTTAACTACTGCGCCACCAGGGCGGCGATATCTTTGCTTCGGAGCCCTTCCACACTACACAATTATAGTATGATGATTCCACTTTGACTGCCATGCTTCTGTCCTGTAGAATCCTGGGATAGGTGGCTTGGGGAGGCACTAGAGCTGACTGCTAAACATGAGTCCCAAGCAATCTATTATTCCACTGCCTGACCCATCTTACAGTAAAGTTAATAACATTTAGATAGAGTCTCCTTTTTTTTTAGGTAGAGTCTCTTTGCTTTTTGGGTGCATTTTGTACCAACGGCACCTTGCAAACAGTCTTCGACGGCAGACCTTATATGGTAGGTGATAGTAGTCCATCCTGGACATTATCAGAGGAGAGGGAGCTGTGTTCTAGATTATCGCTAACCAGGAAAGGCTGCAGGTGGTGAACTGAATGGAGAACTGGATGGCTTGAAGCCCTGCAGCTGAATTTCTCTGGGAACAAAGCCCTTCTCTAAAGCAGAGAATGCAAGCGCTGTGTGCCACAAGAAAGAATTATTGGAGCTGCCAGCGGAGTGCGGCTTTCGCTTTTTGCCTCCTCCGATTTTAGCTTCCCTCCCTTTCCCTGTAGTCTGCTCTTAGGTAACCATGTCAACTATCAGATCGATGCGATTATGTCATTGGATCTGTAGCAAATATTTTGAATGAGGATGTAATAATCCTGCAAAGCAGGGTCTTGTTCGCACTGGCAAGGAGAGCTGGCTGATTACAGAGCTGTGAATTTAGAGCAGGAATGGTGGATATGCCGCTTGCCATTCAGCCTTCCCTAGGAGTGATTCATAATGTTCTAGCAGAAAGAGAGAGGGAGAGGGGGAAAGAGAGAGAGAGATGCTGGCAGAATAAATGAATCCATTAACTTTGCGGTTAGGAATTGTTAGGTTGCTGCAAGGCTTCTTAACCTGCATGGGTTTGGAAGCCCAGGAAATGTTTTATCTCTCCAGAGCCAAGCAACCGTGAGCGAGGAATGTGTGTGTACTAATAAATGTTAATAAAACAAATAATAATGTGACTCCTACAGAGACGAAGACAAGTGCAGGAAGAAATTGTTAGCTCAGAACCAAGCCCCGATTTTAACAGCTTTGCAAAAAAAGAAAAGAAAAGTCTTGAAACTTTGAGAGGGGAAAGAGGGAAGTTGCCAGGTGGAGCCCCTGAGGAGTTACCTGCAGCTGCTCCAACATAGCTTGAAGCAGAGCGTGCACACACTTTCAAAGCAGTGCTCTCACTCTGAGATTCCTCCTCCTTACCCTGAGGCCAGTCCCAGCACCCCCTTCTATTTCTTCTGAAGCCAGAAACAGTTATCTCTCAGTACACCATAGTAAGCCATCTCCAGCCCTTGGGCTGCATGTGGTCCTTGAATTGATCTCAGGCAGCCCTCTTCCTAATTCCAAATACCAATGCAAGGGACCATGCCAGGCCTTAGTAATAATGATCTATACCCTCCTCAACAGCCTACAAGCTGGAAGGAACAGGAAGAAAAGAAAAGGGGTACTTGAGCTGGTACGGACAGCACAGAGGTATCTAGACCCAAGATCTGAGTCCATATGTGTTGGATCCCTCCATTGGGTAAAGAAAAGCTGTGATGAACTCTGCATACAGAGAGCCCTGACCAGCTTTGTTTTGTTTTAAGGAATCCATGGGGGACTCCTAATGGGTCAGTTGCCCTCTTCCAGTGAAACTAAGTGATTCCAAGCCTCCAGAAAGAAATTCAGATACCAGCCAGAATCCCGCTGTTCTCTTACGCAGGTATAGGTCTTCCTGTGAGAGTGACTGGATGTTTGTGTGTGCCCACATCCAGCTCACACTTGTAGAAGCAGAACTGCACTTGTGGTGCCAGTGTGCACAGATGGGCATATGCCCTTGGGGGTGCATTCAGTTGCGCAGTGGTGATGTTCCGCACAAGGGTCCCATAGCACCGTCAGTGTGCAGCCCCACATATGAATAGTTACGCTATGCAATCCTGATGTCACATCTTGCATACCCTTCAACTCTTCCAAATTGGCGTGGGCATTCCTGATTAATCCTCTGCTGTCCTACTTTTTCAGCTGCTTTTAAAATGTCCCAATTTCCCTCTTCCTCTCCCACTTTCCTCCTTTGCCCTCGGCTTACTTCGATTGCTGCAAAATGCAATAGGAATTTGCATGCAGCAGAGGGGAAGGAGAGGGGAGGAGAACAAAAGAAAAGAAAGGAAAGGAAAGGAAAAAGAGAGGAAAAAGAGAGGGAGAATCTTGCCCTTTCCTGTAGACTCAGGCTTGTCTGTCTTTCTTCATTAATATTTTTTTGCCATCTTGACCATACTCTGATGTTGTTTGTCCACCCATTTTCTGGTTTTCATCCATGAAACGTTGTATGGCAAGGTGAATTTTGGCCAAATTTCTAACTTAAAGCTTCCCCATTTGCTTTCCCTATCCGTTGAAGTGCATGCTCATAAATACCTTCTGTACCCAGGTAACCATCCCCTGTGACCTGGGAAAGTTCCTAGGGTCTTGGCCAAGGTGAATTTGGGAGATGCCCAGCCTCCACCAGGCTGGGTCATCTCCAAAATTGCACCAGGGGCAGTTTACTATATTTAGATCATGCCATAATAGAAGGTCTGTGGTCCATATCTTCTAAAACAGACCAAAAATTTTTAATGGTCAATTAGTATTCCTTTCAACAGCTAGGTTTTAGTGATGCATTATGCATGTAGCGATGAGCTATTAGTTCCTCATTATCTCACCGGTCAGGTTTTTTTTGGTTATTAACAAGGAAAACGCCTAATGCCACCTCTTCTGTGTTTTTTTGTTTTTTGAAAAAAAAGAAGCAGCAACAGCTAGAGACGGTTTCTCCATTAAATATTTGGCTGGTTGGTGCTTTCTCTGCCACAGAAAGGAAATTCAGCATAAATTGATCTGAGCAGAGATCTCGTGTGGCAGGAATGTCATCAACAAGTCCTCCGTCTTCTCTGTTTTTGTGTTCTTTGTGTTAAGATTGAAAATCTGGCTTCCACACTGGGTGGAAAAGTGAATTTCCAAGCCGTCGACAACAAGCTAAAAAACTAATAATCCAAGCAATAAAATCAGTTTTTTAAAAAAACTACATGTAATAGCTCACAACAAGAGGAAGACGTGGTCTAAAATTTTCCCATGCCTCACAGGTGGCTGAATAATCTTGAGCAGTGCTTCTTAACCTTTTCCTTTCCGGGGACCCCCTGCTAATATAATTTGTTGCCAGGGTCCCTGAAGACTCAACTCAAGATTTAAATATTTAAATTTCACTAAGTGAATGCAAGTACATTGCAAAACTACCCAGTTCAATTTGCTGTGTGCAGAAGGCCATTTATGAAGATGCAGTTCCTTGTGCTGAATTCCAGCCGTCGTCTGGATGTAAACATTGGACACTGGAATACAGTGGAATCTGCTGCTGCCTCCATGGAGCGTGGTGGAGTCTTTTTCCTTGGAGGTTTTTGAACAGAGGCTGGATGGCCTTCTGTTGGGAATGCTTTGATGGTGCCTTCTTGCAAGGCAGAAGAGGGTTGGACTGGATGGCCTTTTCCAACTGTATGATTCTGTAATTCTATGAAAAGCCAAACTGATATCAAGCGTGTGTGTGTGTTGGCATTACTAACCGGATTAAAATAGGGTTGCGTCCATGCAACGCGGCAGGTACAAGAGCAAATAAAACTCTCCATTTTGTTAGCAAGCCATATCGAGTTGAACAAACCTGCCAACAGCTGGAAATGCTTTGCCACCTGAGGCAAAATCTGAAACGCATGCCATATACAAAAGCTCTAGTGCTGGCAGCCACGAGGATTCCCAAAGCCAAGGAACTCTTCTTGTGATCTCTGGTTTACCCTCAGTCTCCTCCAGGACTGAAAGACTCAGATCCGTCTTTTTGTTGCTGGTTGCGAATTGTGTCATTCCTGGCACTAAAATCCAAAAGCTTTCAAGTCGTGGCGTTGGAAGGGATCAGGTGGCTAAACATGTCCCCAAATTCTACTATTTCTATTCCCCTCTGTCCCCCTTTTAGGAGCTTCAAATTGCCTCTGTGTGCTTCCAATGCAAAATGCACGCGCTCTACATTCTGTATTGTTCCCTTCCCAAATTTTACCCTGAGCAATTTTTGCAATTTAGCGTCCTTTTCATTTTCCTGCGCTTCGTTTGTCTCTTAACATGTTTAATATTATCACTGTTCTTCTGCACCTTGATCGTCGTATCAAAAAATAAAATCTTGATGCGGCTGAGTTAAATACATGAATCGTGTGACAGACATTCGTGACGGAATGAACAGAAATACAGAGGGGGTGGGGGGAAGAAACAAGCTTTTATATGGCCATATGCATATCATGATAGCGCAACTATACAGTGCGTGCAAGTGTGCGTGAGTAAAAACACCACACAAAAAGAGTAATGATGCAATCAGGCAAACAATTACTTTGAGATTACTTTTGTTTTTTGCTTTTTGAAGTGCTTTAGCAAAGCACCGGGGACGTAAGAGGTGGAGTGACAGGCACAGAATGGAAATCTGTGGCAAGCTTGGTAATTCCCCTCTGGGACTTTAGAAATTACCCTAGAAAACTGGAATTGAGGAGGAGCTGAACACAGGGTAGAGCAAACCAACAGCTGGCAGTGAAAGAATGAAGGAGGATTATGAAATATTTCTCTTCCTTCATTACAAGTGGCAAAATGGGTGGAATTTTGGACTTTGAGATTCACTCAGCCACATAAGGCCAGACAATTTCTCCCTGTGTCCCTCTCCCTGGCCTACCTCGCAAAGTTGTTAATGTGCAAAACAGGGAAAAGGAGAGCCATATATAGCTGGAGCTCCACATTTGTGAGTTTCATTTTCACGGATTTGGTTATTTGCAAGTTTTTCCAACCCCTGCCCCCTGACCTCAAGGGCTTCTTTTCCAGGGGGACTTTCCCTCTTAGCAGCCCTGATCAGACTGTGTAGCCCTTTAAAAACCTACCTTTGGTCCTCCTCTTCCTTCCACTTTTCCCTCCCTGTGAATGATTAGGCTACCAGTCTTGGGCAAAATTCTTTCTGAATCCCAGAGATGAGCAGAGCTGATCAAATCTAAGCAACGACATGGAAGAGAAATTGGCTGTGATTCTACATCGTGGTCTACACTGCAAAACTTTGTGAATCCTTAGCTGCATTGCAGAGGTGCAACGGAACCATGTCAGTGAATTGTGACAATGCATATCATTGTGCCAGCAAGAGTGCTCCAATACATGTCAGGCACTTTTGATGCACACCGGTGTGCATTGAGCACTCCTGTTGCACTCCAGCTCTTCCTAGCCAGCATCCAGACATGCATTGGAGAGTGGCCCAAAGCACATTGGTGCCCACAGCATATTGGGCCATGGTGCATGAATGATTCCACCACTGTGCAATGGATAGCCATATGGAGTGACATTGCAGTGACCCCCAGGTGAACACAAACATTGTGAAACCGCTCGATTCTTTTCCCACCCGTAAGTCCACTTCCAAGATGTAAGTCCCATGCTGAAATCCAGCCGTGTTCCCTTCTGTGTTGGTGCTCTTGGATGTGTTGGAAAGAAGGGGGGGGGACTCCCAACCAAGGTCTCCAGTGCTCATCATTGATGAGGATAAGGCAGTTGTCAGGGTAACCGCCGGTGTTTCTTTCAAGAAAGGCTGAGCAGATAGGAAGGTGAATCATGGCACTTTCCTGAAGAGGTGAGATACTGCTAAAGAAAGAGAGACACTTGCTTGTTAGGCATGGAAGAGGCTCGCTGGATGGCTCGAGGCAGGCAAGGGAGGAAGGGGTGACCTATGACTTTTCCACCAGGTTGATACTTCACACTCCAGCTGGACAATCAATGTCTTTTCGATTTTAAAGTATGAGAGAGTCTAGGGTTGGAATGCCAAGCCTGGGCACTGAAGAGGTGGCTGGCAAAGAAATGTTACATTTGCAGAGCGGTGGAGCTGAAGATGTCTGGGCAGGTCCAAAGCTTGGATTGCAGCTCCCAGAATCCTCCAAGCCAGCATGGCAACATGATCATAGTCTAGAAAAAGGCTCCCAAAATGTATAGCCACCAGGGTTATTGCCGTGCCAGCTGAGAGATTTTGCAAGGAGTAGCTACAAAGGGTGCCATGGTTTTTGCTGACTAACCATGGGAATAATAAGATGAGAAACAAACAACAGTGTAAAACTGGGTCGTTTGACTTCAACTATAAGCCTATTTAACCTTTGAACCCTTGTAAACTGCAAAAGAGGTGAGTACCATGCATGGGAGCAGCTGAGGCGGTCTCTCTCAGACCCCAATTTCCTTGGGATAAAATACCTGAGCCCCAAGGGGAATCCAAAAGCTGGGTTGCTCTGTGGCTGTCCTGCCACTGGAAGAACAACCAGAGAAGCCCTCCCCCAAGTTGCATGAATTAAAGTGAGGGCTCAGCCAGCCCCAAAAGAAGTCCCTTTCCCCACCCCTCTAGTCGGATGACCTGAAGAGGCCATTTCAGAGCCCTTCCCTTCACCAAATGGGTGCCATAGATGTCCATCAAATTCCTCCCTCTCACTGCTTGCCAAGTGACCGTCTATTAGAGACACCACCACAAGCCAACGGTCACAGTCCCCAGTCAACAGGGCAGGGTAGGCCAAACAAACAAACAAAACATGGATCTAAAGGAAACTTGTCAGTTCAGTTTTGGTCTCCCTACCATGGCTTTAGATAGCTGCTTTGTTTTGATGCTTTGTGGGTTTTTACACCATGATGAAGGGATGAGGGGATGAGCTGGTGAATGATGTGCTGGGAACACGGGGATGTCGCTGTAATGAACTGTGATCAGAGTAAAGGTGCAGGCAGACGGACTTGGCTGCAAGGTCAAACTACTGGCAAGCTAAATGAGAAAATGGGAGGAGGATGAAATAGCCAGTGAAAGGAGTTGTTATCGGTAGCCGTCAAATGGGATGTTAGCATATGGTAATTTGAAATGTTACAGTTCATAGGGTATTGCAAATTCAATGCTTCTTTAGTCTAGGCAACAGCAAGGTATGCTGTTCTTTCTTTGATGTTCTTGAATAAAGCTTTTGAAGCATCTAAGCTCAGTTCCTTAAACTTAGAGCTACCCTGTACACCATAAAACTGTAAGACCTCTGAGAGTGAGAGAAGTTAATTCCAGCATACATTACCTTCCAAGCTGTCCCAATTTGCCTGGGACAGTACCAACCAATCCTTTGTCACCCTAATTTTTCAGCCGCTTTTAAAATGTCTCAGTTTTTTTTATCCTCCTCCTTCCACTTTGTCCCTTTGCACTTCCTTTGTTTCATTTGCCACAAACTGCATTCAAAGTGCAGAAGTATTTTGCATTCTAGTAACTCAGCAGGGTGGAAATGAAGGAAAAGGTAGAACCTTGTCTTTCCGAGCAGACTCAAGCAAAAGCAAACTGCTGAAGCATCCTTCCTGCCACATGGAGACAGTTGGAAGTATACAGATATTCTCTAGTTTCACCATCAATGTATTATTTCTGATCTTGGCATGGAATTCTACGGGCTGCATTATCTGTGAAGACTGAGAAAGGTGGCACAGGGGGGATTGCTGATTCGTCATTTCCCGCCTGAGTGTGAGACTATTCTTTTTAAAGATAGGATAGGAAGGGAAAGGAAAGAAAGGAAAGTTAATTCAAGCAGACAAAATGTTCTCAGCAAGCTGGACTTAAAATAGAGGACTGTCGGTCAATTAAACATTTTAGTGCCGGTTAATTTGCCAATGAAGCTGTTGCTGGAGTATGTCATCCCACACCTGCCTAATTGAAATGCAAAGCAGCTCGGAAACGTGGTGTCCACTCTCAGTGATGATTTAGAACAGGGACCTTCTGAGCCAGGATTGACAAAAGGCCTCCCAGTTTTAGGCCTGAATCCAGTTGGTTCATCCCAGCTAGAACAGCCTCACCAAATCAGCAAGATTCCTAAATGTTTTTTTAGAATCATAGAGTTCGGAGGGGCTTCAAGAGTCCAGCCCCTTGTCAAAGAGGAACACACAACTAAAGATGCACAGCTAACACACTCATGAAAGATGTCATCCATCTCTTGTTTAAAGACCTCGAAAGACAAAGAGCAACAGTCAAGACTTTCTTTGCAATGTTTAGATGGAATTACTTTTCTTCTGATGTGAATCCTTTGGTTCATGTTCTAGTCTCTGGAGCAACAGGAGACAAGCTTGTTGCTTCTTCTACACGACATTCCTTCAGATATTTAAAAATGGGTATCATGTTACCTCTTAGTCGTCTCATTTCTATACCACATATATCTAGCTTCCTAAGTTGAGAACTGGCATGGTGTAGAGGTTTGAGCATTGGGTTACAACCTTGGAAACTGATGCCATTTCTGCACTAGGCTGTTATAGAGCTATTATTTCACTTTCAACATCCTATGGCATCCTGGGGTTTGCAGTTTAGGGAGGGGCCGGCTTTTAGATCCCCTCCCTAAACTGCAGACCCCAGGATGCCACAGGATATTGAAAATGAAATAACAGCACCATAACAGTCTAGTGCAGAAATGGCCTAACCTGATTAAGTTTTGGGAAACGAAGGCCTTTAAGGAATGGTTATGGGAGATGGATGTGTTTAGCCTGGAAGAGAGAAGGGTGATGAATAACCATCTTCAGATATTTGAAAGGCTGCCATGTAGAAGATGGAGTGAGCTTCTTTTCTGCTGCTCCAGAGTCTAGAATGCAAACCAATCAATTTAAATTAAAGAACTGTCTGCTTGTCTTTAATGCAACATTTTTGCAGAACACATATATCCATAAAGCATGTATACGATCATGAGTGTATATTCCCTTTTCTCCCAATAAGCAGAGTTTTGGATAGCTAATCCTATTTTTCCCCCTCTAAAATTGGAAACAATGCAAATGAGCAGTAATTAACCATTTCATTGAGAATAATGTTTCAGCTTTGTCTCAAGAAATAGGCCAGTGATGTGGATCTGCCGCAAACTCTCTGGAGAAGATGCCTTGCTCATCTCCAGCCCAACTCCTGCTTCTGAAAAGACAAGTCTTCCATTTTCATTTCAAAATTGCAATTTCATATAAGCAAAAATAGGGTAATTGGCAATTACGCAACAGCAAATGGAGTGGAGATTGTAATCTGAAGTCGTAGTGGGTTGATCCCGTTTGTGGAAGCTGCTTAAGGATATTCAGCGATTCCGGTTGCAGCTGCTCAGAAAGGGTATTTTCGAGTTGGGAAAAGGTTCAGGAAGCAAAGCAACTGAAATATTCAGAGACTGGCATAACTTTTGGATGAGGAAATGTCATAACATTTCAGGATGCTTAGGACAAACTAACCCAACCAGGACTTTAACTGCTTAGTGGTAAAAATTCTGTGTTTAAATCCATGTGTTAACAACCAAAGCAGATGTTTTGAATCAGGGCTGTTACTTCTTTTCAAATAACAGGCATTTTACCTCTGATAGCTACCTGGCAGCTAAACCTGAAGCCCATGGCACCTCTTCATTTCCCTGGGTGTTAAATCCACTTTGGGTTTTCATGTGAGTTTTAAAGGCACTCCTAAAGGCCATTTCTGCACTACACCGTTATAGTGCTATTATTCCACTTTCAGCATCCCGTGGAATTCTGGGGTTTGTCGTTCCTGAGGCCCCAAAACTCTCTGGCTGAGAATTTGAAATGCCCCTCCCTAAACTATAAACCCCAAGATTCCATAAGGTGTTGAAAGTGGAATAATAGCACGATAACGGTGTCGTGCAGAAATAGGCCAAGATCTGAACCTGTTTAGGGTGATATGCTTCAGTACCATGGACAGTTACTTTAGAATGCAAACTAAAACCCAGGGTGCATTTGCTGCCCAACTGACATGGAAATCGCCAGGGGTAGAACTTGAACTTTGCAAACAGGAGAGGAATTTGTTCATTTTGGGGAGAGGGTTCAGTTCCCCACCCAGCCATGGAAACCCACTGGGGGGATCTTGGGCACATCACACTGTCTCAGCCCCCAGAAAACCCCATGGTAGATTCGCCTTTGGGTCACCATAAGTCAGAAATTGAGGTGTGCCAAAGCAGCCACCAAGAAAGGTCCCTCCTATGTCCTCACCAGCTGAGCCTAAAAAGAGGTGGGGCTAGAAGAAAGCCCTTTCCTGAAGATCATAAGAGTCAAACAGGCTTGTATGGGGAGATACGAGTTTTTCAGATAGTCTGGACACAAGCTGTATAGGAGTTTTTAGGTCAAAACTAGCACTTTGCCCAGAAACAGACTGGCAGCTAATGAAGCTGTTTCAGCAAGGGAGTTGTCTGTTCCTTGCAACCAGCCCCAGTCAGCAGTCTAGCTGCAGCTGCTTGTACTTATATTTAAAACTTCTTTTTCCTGGTCATAGCACTTTTTCAGAAAATCATATCTCTCCCCTTCCCTGCCCCCGGTTTCTTGACTCCAGGGTGCTACAAGAACATGTTTCCCTTGTTGTTCAAAGACATCCCCAATGCATAGCGTTGAGATTTGCTGCCCCATTCTGTGTTATGATCTGGCTGACGCAAACAGTTTCAAGGCAGGGATGGGCAAAATGCCACCTAAGGTCTACGTGTGCCCCTTGGGGCCTCAGTTTGAGACCTCTGAAGCTGCCAGGCCTCAAAACTTTTTGTTTGGCCAAAAAAACTTCACCTAAAATGGGTCAACATCTCTGAAAAAGGCAGTGGATATGCTCACACAATCCTCAACCCTTCACGTCCCGGAATCTTTTCGTAAAAACCCAAACCAGCCAAAAATTAAACCAGAAGGGACATGATGTTTAGAATAAGCTTTGTCCATTTGATCAGACTACTGTTGCAGCAGAGGCTAAGAAGATGTTCTCTCTTGGCCAAGAATAATTGTGTGTGTGTGAGAGAGAGAGAGAGAGAGAGAGAAAGAGAGAGAGGGACAGAGAGAGACCCCTTCCCAACCTGATTCAGGGCCCAGTTTCACCTCTGTGATTCTACCTGGGAAACAAGGGTGGACTGGTATTTCAGTCACTCTCAGCAACTGTCTTTCCAAATAAGTGATGTTGCCTATCTCAGATGCACACCACAACATGGGGTAGGGATCTGAGAACCTTAGAGAAAGTGAAACCAATCTCTTCAGGAGACTAGGCCCTAGCAAGTTCGCTAGCATGGTCAGCCCAGGTGGAAATGCTCAGACTCCAGACTAAGGGCCTTTCCACACTACTCTGCTATTATTCCACTTTCTTGTGGAATTCTGGGGTTTGTAGTTCACTGAGGCCAAAGAGTGCTCTGGCCGTGAATTCTCAAGGCCTCTCCCTAAACTGCAAACCCCAGGACTCCATAGGAGGTTGCAAGTGGAATAATAGCACTGTAACAGTGTAGTGTGGAAAAGCCCTAAGATGCATCCATCTTCTTCAGAGACGAATGGCTTCCCTCAGAAGATAAGTGATGTTTCCAGTTGTAAAGAAAGGGAAAAACTCTGGAAAGTAAGCTACTGGAAAGCAACAGTAGTGGGAGGTGATATTAACTTACGTGCCTTTAGGAGGCTACAGCAGTGGTACTTCAGTTAACTCTTGTTAGTACTTTGCAGGTAAGCTCTGGCAAACTGCTTCTGAATGTTTTGTTTTGTTTTTTTTGCCTTGACAAGCCTATGATGAGACAATCCATAACTAGGTGCCACCAATGATAAAGGCACTTGGATAAGATAAAGATCTTAAGCTCCAGATATGGCAGGAAATACTTCTTCAGGCCTGATCCCCACCTGCTTGGAGCTTTAATGGTTAAAGCCAGGACTTTGAACTTAGCTCTCAGTACTTGTGAATAGGAAAGGAAACCTAAACCATGAATTCGGGAGCAGAGGGGCTGTCAGATCCTTCCACCCAGCTTGTCCAGTAGTATCTTGTTTGATTGCTGCTTGCTTTCCTACCGAGACTTCCACGAAGATCCCCGTTCAAGGACTCTGGAGTCGGCTAAACTGCTTCCTATTGATTTTTCCCACTAAGATACTTTATCACTCCTTGTTACTTTTAAAAAGCAATGTAATCTTGTTCTGTGAACTAAGTAGGGTTTATTAGACAAATCATGGTGCAACCATTCTACAGCTCACTACAGGGTGCATTTAGCAATGTTTCAGGAGGGGCGGCGGGGGAAGAGAAGGTGATCATGATCATGGCGGCAGAGGAAGTCATGGTGATGATTGCAGGGGAAGCGATGGAGAGGCTGGCGGAGAAGGAATATCTGAAGATGATGGTGGTGGTGGAGGAGGAGGAAAAGATGGTGACAGTGGAAGTGATGGCTGTGGGGAAGGAAGAAGAAGGGGAAAGGGTGGTGCTGGAGGAGAAGGAGGATATGACAATGGGGCAAAAGATGGTGGTGTAATAGAGCAAGTGATAATGTTACTGAAAGGTAGAGAGAGATATGGTGATGGAAGAGGTACCACTCTATTCTGCTTTAGTTAGACCTCATCTGGAATCCTGTGTCCAGTTCTGGGCACCTCATTTCAAGAAGGATATCGACAAGCTGGAGCGTATCCAGAGGAGGGCAACCAAAATGGTGGAGGGTCTGGAAACCATGAAGCCCTATGAGGAGCGGCTTAGGGAGCTGGGGATGTTTGGTCTGCAAAAGAGAAGGTTAAGAGGGGACCTAATAGCCATGTTTACATATCTGAAGCAATGTCATGTCAAGGAGGAAGCAGGTTTGTTTTCCACTGCTTCAGAGACTTGGACAAGGAACAATGGATTCAAGCTGCAAGAAAGGAGATTCCACCTGAACCTCAGGAAGAACTTCCTGGTGGTCAGAGCTCTCCAGCAGTGGAATTGGCTGCTGCCTCCATGGAGTGTGGTGGAGTCTCCTTCTTTGGAGGTTTCTAAGCAGAGGCTGGATGGCCATCTGTTGGGGATGCTTTGATAGGTGTTCCTGCATGGCAGAGGGTTGGACTCGATGATCCCTGGGGTCTCTTCCAACTGTATGATTCTATGAACCTAGGTGAAGATGGTGATGTTGGCAGTGGAGGAAGTGATGAGGGTGATACTGAAAGTGGTGACAGCACTGGTGGAGGAAGAACTGAAGATGGTGGAGAAGGAACAGGAGGAGGGAGAAGAGATGATGAAGAGGGAGGAGGTGATGGTAAAGGACCAGGTGAAGATGATGGTGGTGGAGGAAGAGGCGACAGTCATGGTGGAAGAGAGTGTGATGATAAAAGAGGCATGGATGGTGGTTAAGGAGGATTCTGAGGGAGCATCTTGGGCCGGGATCTGGAGTCTGAGCAGGAAGGGGTGGCTGACGAAGAAACAGCTCTCCCTGTTGGATAGCTGTCTCAGGAAGAGCAGGCCATGACAGTCCAATAGCTTTGGGTGCTGCATAGGGAACAGCTGAGGGCCTGGGCCGCAAGCAATGCACCCCAGTGTTGCCTTGTGGGTGAAGATATGCTGCAACACTTTGTTGCAGTTTCCACTTTCCTATCTCAAGCAGCCCATGCGAAGTTAATGCAAAACTCACACGCTCTACCTGAAGATGCTTACAGTACAAAGGACAACCGTGTTCAAATTGGTGTATTATTAGTCCGGGAAGCACAAATGAGATTGCTTCACCTAAAAAAAAAAGGTGGTCCCAGAGAAATTCTCCCATGCATCTTAAGTAAGTGAGCGAATTTCTCCCAGAATCAATTCCCTTTTAGAGAAGCAGAAAAGTGATTCAGTGAGTCTGTGGTTTTTGTCAGAACAGATGAGATGCCTGCCCTGACCGCTAGCTGGCTAGTCTCTTAATGCGAAGAAAAAAAAATTTTTAAGAAAGAAAGAAAAAGGTTCCACACTCCTTGCAGTAGCTTGGAGGGTTTAAATAGGATTTGGACAACTAATTCTCTTTAATCCCTTTCGAGGAGCCCCAGGCTGTAGTTTTTAAGGCAATATGCAAATGCAGAAACCTGGAC